>JAHVAK010000460.1:3000000-3273405 GCA_019845155.1 Luehdorfia chinensis | reverse complement strand
TGACCAACCAATCATAACAGTACACAAAACAGAGGAGACACTTGACGACACCACAACTCCCTTCGACGACATAGTCGAACCACAAAAAGCTACACTGGTCGAAGAAGAACCCGAAGAAGTAAAAGTCGATCAAGTACAAACGCTAACCGGGGAAACGAAGCAAGTAAAGACCGTCAAGAGAGTAATCAAAAAGAAGAAAGGTCCTAAGCATGAGGTCACTGAGATCACCACCATCGAAAAAGATGGTGAAGCACCCATAACAACAGTCGTTGTCACAGAGGAAACTCCACAAGATCAAGAGGACGTGCCCGCACCAGCAACGATTGTTGAAATGCCGGAAGAAACAACCGTCGAGGAAGTACCCGGGGAAGAAGGTAAGCCCACCCAAAAGAAAATAACTAAACGCGTTATCAAAAAGAAGGTAGGTCCCAAACTAGAAACGACACACATTACAACTACACAACAAGGTGATGATCAACCAATCATAACAGTACACAAAACAGAGGAGACACTTGACGACACCACAACTCCCTTCGACGACATAGTCGAACCACAAAAAGCTACACTGGTCGAAGAAGAACCCGAAGAAGTAAAAGTCGATCAAGTACAAACGCTAACCGGGGAAACGAAGCAAGTAAAGACCGTCAAGAGAGTGATCAAAAAGAAGAAAGGTCCTACGCATGAGGTCATTGAGATCAACACCATCGAACAAGATGGTGAAGCACCCATAACAACAGTCGTTGTCACAGAGGAAACTCCACAAGATCAAGAGGACGTGCCCGCACCAGCAAAGATTGTTGAAATGCCGGAAGAAACAACCGTCGAGGAAGTACCCGGGGAAGAAGGTAAGCCCACCCAAAAGAAAATAACTAAACGCGTTATCAAAAAGAAGGTAGGTCCCAAACTAGAAACGACACACATTACAACTACACAACAAGGTGATGAACAACCAATCATAACAGTACACAAAACAGAGGAGACACTCGACGACACCACAACTCCATTCGACGACATAGTCGAACCACAACAGGCTACACTGGTCGAAGAAGAACCCGAAGAAGTTAAAGTCGATCAAGTACAAACGCTAACCGGGGAAACGAAGCAAGTAAAGACCGTCAAGAGAGTGATCAAAAAGAAGAAAGGTCCTAAGCATGAGGTCACTGAGATCACCACCATCGAAAAAGATGGTGAAGCACCCATAACAACAGTCGTTGTCACAGAGCAAACTCCACAAGATCAAGAGGACGTGCCCGCACCTGCAAAGATTGTTGAAATGCCGGAAGAAACAACCGTCGAGGAAGTACCCGGGGAAGAAGGTAAGCCCACCCAAAAGAAAATAACTAAACGCGTTATCAAAAAGAAGGTAGGTCCCAAACTAGAAACGACACACATTACAACTACACAACATGGAGATGAACAACCAATCATTACAGTACACAAAACAGAGGAGACACTCGACGACACCACAACTCCATTCGACGACATAGTCGAACCACAACAGGCTACACTGGTCGAAGAAGAACCCGAAGAAGTTAAAGTCGATCAAGTACAAACGCTAACCGGGGAAACGAAGCAAGTAAAGACCGTCAAGAGAGTGATCAAAAAGAAGAAAGGTCCTAAGCATGAGGTCACTGAGATCACCACCATCGAAAAAGATGGTGAAGCACCCATAACAACAGTCGTTGTCACAGAGCAAACTCCACAAGATCGAGAGGAAGTACCCGCACCTGCAAAGTTTGTTGAAATGTCGGAAGAAACAACCGTCGAGGAAGTACCCGGGGAAGAAGGTAAGCCCACCCAAAAGAAAATAACTAAGCGCTTTATCAATAAGATGGTAGGTCTCAAACTAGAAACAACACACATTACAACTACTCACCAAGGTGATCAACCACCAATCACGTCATTACACAAAACACACGTAACATTCGATGATACTCCAACTCCCTTCGACGTCATAGTCGAACCGCAAACTGCTACACTGGTCGAAGAAGAACCCGAAGAAATAAAAGCTGATCAAGTACAATCGCTAACCGGGGAAACGAAACAAGTGAAGACCGTCAAAAGAGTGATCAAAAAGATGAAACATCGTAAGCATGAGGTCACTGTGATATCGACGATCGAAAAAGATGGCGAAGCACCTATCTCGACTGTCTTTGTCACAGAGGAAACTCCTCAAGATCTAGAGGAGGTGCCTGCACCTGCAAAGATTGTTGAAATGCCGGAAGAAACAACTGTCGAGGAAGTACCAGAGGATGAAGGTAAGCCCACCCAAAAGAAAATAACTAAACGCGTTATCGAAAAGAATTTAGATCCCAAACTAGAAATGACACATTACTACTACACAACAACTAGACGAAACACCAATCATAACAGTACACAAAACGAAAGAAACACTCTATGACACTACCGTCCCTTCTACGTAGTAGTCGATTCTCAAAAGGCTACACTGGTCGAAGAAGAACCCGAAGAAGTAAAAGTCGATCAAGTGCAAACTGAAACGGAGGAAACAACCGTCGAGATAGTACCTAGAGTAGACGGTAAGCCGAAACTTACAGGAATGATTTCAATTTTAAGTCATTAATCATTGAAATCTAAACTAATTTCGATTTTAAGAATTGGATAGAAACTAAATTATAAAAAAATACACACCTTTACTTTACAACACTTCAACTAAAGTCTTATCCGTACATGTAAAATATTTGAAAACAGTTAAGCTCTTATTGGCCGTTACGTCGCCGCTATCACTACGATCGCCCGAACCGTTAAACTTCCTGAAGAAATGACTAGTCAATTAGCTTCTGGGTAATACGGTAAGCTCTACTTAAGATAATCACTAAATTTATCGAAAACAAGGTTAATTTAAAACTGCTTATTTACCAAATAATACTTTCAGAACATTCATTCACATCCGTACATATATTTTTATATAAAAAAGTGAACAAACAACGTCGCCATTCTTTTTAATGATGTCATTCTCAAACTACACAGAATGCTTACGAAAATATCGAACAAGAAGTTCTTATACTTATTGAATAGAAAACTCGTTTAATGTTGTTACACGTAGTGACTTTATTTTGTTAGACAGTTACACTAACAAAAAAAAATATTAGGTGTGGCGATGGATGGTATCATTCAAACTACTATATTTTTTTACAACTATTCAGTAAAAATAAAAAAAATACGTGTGTAAAGTGACAACAAAACTGATTTTGATATTAACAATACTATAATATATAATAATGTTGATAAAATGACCAGGTGGCGACTGTGTCGCACCTAGTAGCCCTGATTACACAAAGCCATTGTCGACTTTACTTTAACTAAAATATGGTTTATCAGTTCTCCACCAAACTTTTGGGTTTTACAGTTTCAAATAAGACACATGAAGCACATATATTTCTTCTCTGATGTAAGAAATTAAGATTTAGTTTTCAAAATGCTATATTACGGAAGCGAAAAGAATCTCCGCAGGTAACTGGTATGCTCATCAATGTTCTTTGATAATCGAAATGATATAAAAGAAATACGATACGAAATACTACGTAGTACATAATTATCTGTTATTGTACATGTTAAACGAACGAGTGGTTTTGATGTGGTGTTTAAAGGATGGAAATTATTTATTTAAAATTATTAAAAAAAAATCAAATAACTCGCAGAGTCGATTCATGCAGTAGTGATTGGATTGAGCCACATTTGGATGGTTTCCTTAATGTATTCCTCAAAATAAAGCATCTTTGCATCCCCTGCCCCGACGTGTTACCATGACCGATACCGTAGTTAGCACTAGCGGGGCTACCGGAGCCTGGAAGCCGTTGTCCTTTCGTAACTCTCATTTCAGGGGGATTTTGCCATAGTTGCCACACTTGGCAGGCGGGTTGGCAACCGCAGTTTTTTCATTGACGTGTGTTGATATTTTGGTTTTCGTTTTCGCTCTGTCGACTTTAACGACACCCACGGGATGAGATGGGATGGTAAATTGTATACCACCCCACTGCTCTTGAATTAAAACTCACAACTCTTAAATAAGAACTAATACTCACTCTATTACGACTTCACTTGTTATAATAAATAATCGCAGTTATTCATTTTGATGGCTTACAACCTGTTGATTTTTTATGACCCTGTGCGCTTGCATATTTCATCACATATTAAAATTTTCCACTTAACCACCTAAAGAACTATGACTTCGAAACTACCGAAAAATACAATGTAGTGGGTAATAATTAATCTAATACCTTCATATCTTGCGTTTAACGAAAAACTGTCACTGTTTCTGTAATCGTCACGAAAATAAAAACGTTCAAATAGCAATTGAAAGAGATCATATTGAAGGATTTACAAATCTAATATTGATTAATTATGCTTATATTACAAAATCATAAAAAGTCGTTATATTGATTATTGTAGCATCATTTTTTATAATGCTTCTATATAATGTGTATGTATATGGATACATAGTATTTAAGGGCATTAAATTGGTAATAGTGAAATGAGGAAAATCTGAAATATATTTACTATCAAGATATATATTGTAATTGAATAAACATTAAAAAAGAGATTTTAAAATTTTATTTGAGAATGTTTAATTTTTCTTTAGCATAGAGGACACCTTTCATGTTTATTCTTTTTATATACTTATAGATAACTTAGGCGTTGATGACATCGCAGAAAAGCTTGTGAAAGAATATGAAGAACCCACAAGGCTAAATGAACTAAAAGAAGAAATAAAACCGAAGTCTAAGATGCCAGTCCCCTTAAAAATTGAACATGTTAATGTTGAAAGTGCTCAACATACGAAAGAAATCGAAAGTGTTCCGTTTACAAAATTAAAATTAAAAAAATCAGTTCAGAAACAAAAACCTGAATCAACTACTAGTGTAACTTTACCGAAATTTCAATTAAAGAGCCGCATAAAATTTATTGACGAATGGCCACCGAAAGAATTAAAACCTGTTATTTCAATTCTGGGAAATATAAGGCAAAATGGAGAGTTATCTAGAAATATAAAGGAAGCTGCAAAAATTAAGCGGAAACCAGTGCAAGTGCCTTTGATTCCTGATATACAAAAAACAGAATTAGAAGAAGTTGATAGTTTTGAAAATGGACCTTCAGCGAAAGTCGAAGATCAGGTTATGAACATTCAACCAAAACTTAGTACAACAAAGGAAAAAGTTCCTTTGGACTATGATGAAGATCTAATCTCAAAATTAGAAAAGAAAAAAGACCGCAAGCATGATGCAGAATCAAAAATATTGAAAGAAACATTATCATTAGTTTCTGAGGATAAAATCCCAGAATTCGACGATGAATTTACGCCAGAACCATTGTTTTCTATGAAAGTCCCAAAAGAAATAGAAGATGGAAATGAATTCGCCTCTGAAGAAGACGACATACGGGATAAACCTGATACAAAACTCACCGAAAAAAGAAAAAAACCAAAAATGATACCCATGAAAATTGAAAGGAATGTTTTTGAACCGAGCAAAGCTCAATTTGTAGACAATATTGAAGGTCCCCAATTTGTTAAAGTAAAATTAAAGAAAACTGTTAATAAGCCCAAACAAGACACTTCATCAGTAGCTCTACCCAAATTTCAACTAAAAAGTCGTGTAAAACATGTTACTGATTGGCCTCCAGAAATCATTAAGCCTCTTTTAAGCACAATAGGAAGCATTCGTCAAAACGGAATATTATCACGAAGTGTGAAAGAAGCATCAAAACTTAAAAAGCGAGTATTACAATCGCAAACCCTTCCTGATATAGAGCGGGTTGAATTAGAGAAACCTATGTTTGGTTTTGAGGATATAAAAAACAGTATGAAGGAAAATCGCATACTTCAGAAAACTCAAACAGAAGAAAACGCGCCTGAATTGAAAGACGATGAAGAAAATGTAGACAGTGAACCAGAACAAATTACTATTAAGCCCAAACGTCCCAGCATTAAAAAAGTTGAGGAATTTGTCGATGAAATAACAATTAAGAAAAAGTTAAAACCTCTTCGAAAATCATCTGTTACATTACCAGAAGTAACAGAACCAGAAACAGTTACATTCAGACCGCAAACCACAAAAACTAAAGAAGATGTTGAACAAGAATTCAATATTCATTTAGATTCTTATGCTGAGGAGGAAATTTCAATGTCCAGTAAAGTAAAGTTAAAACCACAACGGCAGCCAACTTTTAATGAGGAAGCAAACGAAGCCTCGATCAAGTTTTATGAAGAAACAGAGCAACCAGGTATAGTGGAAATAATAGAAAGTGATGCTGACAATAAAGAGGAAAGAGCAAACATTACTATTCCATTAAAAAAATCTGTAGAATATAAGAAAATGAATGAAGACGAAATAACATCGAAAATACCAAAACCGGTTTCTTCAAAAACTGCACCAGAAGTAACACAAGATGTAAGTATAAAATTAAATAAAAAAACAAAATACACTGTTGACGATCAAGAAGGAGTTAGCTTTGATGTGAAAACACATTCAGAACAAATTACCGCTGAAGAAGTATATCTTTCAAGTAATGTGAAAATAAAACCAAAGACTAAAAAAACACTTACAGAAGGCTCTGATGAAACTTCTATAAAACTTACTAAAGAAGTTGAAGATAGTAGTCAAACAGAAGAAGTAATTCTTAGTGATGCCGAATCAGATGAAAATATCGAAATGGTTATTAAACGTAAAAGTAAAAAACCAGTATATGAAGTTAGTGAAATAGAAGAACTTAGTTTCGAACTTAAACCTAAAAAACACAGTGCAGATACATATGAAGAAGAAAACCTTACAGTTTCAGCCAAACGTATACCTAAAAAGCCACTAGAAGTTCAAGGTACGAATTTTTAACTTTTAACTCAATAATTTGTAGTAAATGTGATAAATCCTTACAGTTACGTTTATACGTGTTTTTCGTCATTACTGTGTGCTTTATACCGTGCCGTATAGTATAAATTTATTTTTAGAAGCAGACGCATCAATGAGTATAGCTAAAGAGCAAGAATTCCCTGGTGAGTAAAATATGTAATATTATAAAAATACAAATTTGTAATTGTTCATATCTTACATATATATACAAAATATACATAGATATACAAAAATTTGGCATTATACAGCTGTTGATTGAAAATAATTAAATAAACATGTTGGCACTTAACCGATATGAATAAAACTAACAATCTCATTTCACCGGCGTTATTTGATTTTAGGAATATTAATACAAACTGTAACGTTCTGTGATGTTTTAAATGTTCCTAGTTTCAGGTTCCTCTTATTAACACATTAATTAACAAAAGAGCTGTTCGAATTGTTAGTAGTTTTTATTACTATACTTTCGTACTTTTTCAAAGTTAGAGCAGTCGTAACGATTTTATGTATCGTATCAGTCTTTATTTCATCAAATGGGATTTGTCACTTTGGTTTATATTTTTTTATATTATATCATGATATCAAAATATTACCGGACCTAATAAATCGAAGAATGATCCTAAGTGAAACAATTAAAAATGTGGTAATATAACAAAACGTTTTTTTTAAATCAGTTTAGATATTCTTGTTTCTTTCTCTGTGGAATTTTTTAAAGTTAGAGAAACGGAAATGTGTGAATCATGAAAACTCCTTCAGAAAAATTTGTTAATTTTAAAATATATTAATTAAAGGTCATTTACTGTCATTTTTCGATTAATTGTGACTATTAATAAAAAGTTTTTAAAAGGCGGGACAAAATTTTTAATTCCTAATCTCGTTTTGAAAGAGAATAAGGCAACTATGGAAATAATTGAAACAAAAGACATAATGCTACTTACTTTTATTACTAAGTTATTTAACATATTTTACAGTTCTGTTGATGTATCTAAAACATAATCACATATACAGACATCAAAAGAAGTACGGCTGCGTATCTCTGTGATCAGCCTACTTGCTTGAATTCATTATTGTATCAGAATATGACACACAATAAAACTGTTAAACTATTATCATGATTAGTTAATTTTATAAATGTCCTAACTGTATTTTCATAGAAACTCCAGTCAACGTTCGCAGAGGTGATACAGTTTTTGCCGTATATTCCTTCGTGGCAGAGACTGATGATGCAATTAATCTAGTAGAAGGTGAACGACTGTACATATTAGGTAATTATTAATTAATATTACTATGCTCAATACATTTAGTTTTTTGATTAATAGTAATCGATATTATATTTTCTTTTAGAGACTACTAATCAAGACTGGTGGTTCGTTCGCAAACATCTAACTGAAGAAAAAGGCTGGGTACCGGCACAATACTTAATGGATGAACTAAATTATACTTTGTACTTACAAAAGAAATTAAACGAAAAAATTGACAAGCTTCCAGTATTCGAAAGTAAGATGTGAAAAATTAGTTAAGAAAAATCTATTTAACTTGAAATTCTAATTATATATATAATTATTATTATAATTATTATTTCCAGAACCAGCGTCGGAAGAAAGGGCAGTTGCGCCAATTTTCGTAGAAAAATTACGTCCTAAGCATATACCCGATGGATCTACAGTACAATTCGAATGTCAAGTGGAAGGATATCCAAGACCACAAATCACATGGTTTAGACAAACAGCTATAATAAAGCCGTCCCAAGATTTTCAAATGTATTATGATGATGATAATGTAGCCACTTTAATTATACGGGAGGTATTTCCTGAAGACGCAGGTACGTTTACTTGCGTGGCTAAAAATGCCGCGGGATTTGCATCAAGTACTACAGAATTAATAGTAGAAGCTCCATTATCAGATCATGGTTCTGAAATGACTATTTTATCAAGGAAAAGTCTATCGAGAGAATCGTCTCTTGCGGATATATTAGAAGGTATTCCGCCTACGTTTTCTAAAAGACCTAAAGCACAATACGTCGAAGAGGGCACAGAAATTTTCTTAGAATGTAGACTAGTAGCGATTCCGGAACCAGACATTGCATGGTTATTCAAAGGGGAAGAATTATTCCCTAATGAAAACATTTCTATAGCCACAGAATCAGACATGCACATGTACTGTAGCGTTTTGAAAATATCAAACGTAAAAAAATATCAAGAAGGAACTTATACGGTAATTGCAGTGAATAGAGAAGGTGAAGCTAGTTTACCCCTTGTGCTAAAAATAAAAACTGGTCAAAAAGAGAAACCTCAAATAATAGAACCTCTTAAAAGTATGACAATAAGAGAAGGGGAAAGCTTTGTTCTTACGGTACAAGTAGTAGGAAATCCAGAACCAAAAGTATCTTGGTATAGAAATGATAAATCAGTAACATCCAACTGTACTAAAGCTGATGGCGATATTTACACTATAACAGTAATAAAGCCAAGAAAGGGAATCAACGATGGGATTTACACACTCAAGGCTAGAAATACAGAAGGCGTAACAGAAACAAATGCCGTCATAACGATAGAAGGTAACATTTATTATGGTATTTTTTTTAAGGATCAGTGTTTTTTTGGCAATCTATGTGGCTTTGTTCAGCAGTGGACTTGTGATTGCTAAAATGACGATGACAATCAGATATTAGATTTAAATCACTTCCCGATTCTACTAATACGGCTTCTTTCTAATGCTCTAATACGGCTTTTAATTAACCTTACATGTTTCGCTTTGTTGCCATAGTTAACAGTTCACTTTTATCTACATTCATTAAGTTAGCCATCTTACTTAAGCCACGATATACCATAATTCTGCTGGCATTTATTGTCGGTCTGGCCACTCCCATTAAAAGTCGTTCCCTTTATATTTCACTGCCTTCATTTGTTTTAATGCATTGGATGCATATTTGTTTATTTTAATAACCGACATAACTTTTATTTACAGCGATATTTTCATTCACCACTATCGATGGTAATGTGCATTGCAGTGGTTTGTAACCAAATTGGTTGTATCGGAAACACCTGGTCCCTTTCTCTTTCTGAGGACAGTCCATTGATACGCGATTCGTTTTTCCACAATTGTATTGTATGTAATTAAGTACTCAAGTATACTTTTACTGTAACTACATCTACTCCGTTTGTAATTGAGCCTATATCTTAAACGCTCGTTCAGATTTTAGCCATAACACCTATGAGACGATCGTGCGCCCACCAATTGCTGTGTTGGTGTCCGAAGGTCACAGCATGTTCATCCAGATCTTGAATAAATTTGGAGACTAGAAAAACTTTGTTCTGCGCATTAAACTTCTGTATCTGCTTGCGTTAAGCTTCGGTACATTAGGCTGTTTGACTGTTTATCACCGTATCCGTAACCGTATCGTTTGTCATCGTACTACCTATATGTTATTCGTCTTCCGGTAACCAGTCGTTTTTTGATATCTCCAAATACTTCCGCCAGCTTAGGTACTACGCAAGGTAGTCCAGGCGAATATAATTTTGAACCTTTGATCAATTAAAGTTAAACAGTTAATTGCTCTTGATTCATAGTACCTATAATGCTTTATTCATATTGCACACATACATATTTAATTCATACTTGAGTATGAAATATGTAGTTATCACATTCATTATACCGGTGGTTTATAAAAAGTTTGAGTCATGCAAAGAGAAAATATATAGATTTGCTTCCTAATCAACCATGCGCGTATACCATCACATGACTTAAAAGTGTAAATACTATATCGTTTATTTACTCAGCAAGTCCTACATATAATTAAAACAGCAGCTAGGGAACAAATTAACTTCTGACCATCTTTATAAATAGTTTATCTTCGGCTTTGATAATATATTTTATTAATTATAATATTTACTTTCAGAACCAACAGAAGAAAATGCTGAGCCTCCATTATTTATTAACAGATTCCAAGAAATCACAGTAAAGGAAAAAGGTACAATAACACTAAATGCTAAAGTAACTGGGAACCCTGTGCCAACTATAACATGGTATAGAAATAACAAAACTATTACTCCCTCAGAAACAATTGCCCAAATATTTGATGGCGAAAATATTGAGTTAGTTATAAGGAATGTAGATTCTGAAGTCGATTCAGGTGATTATAAATGTGTAGCATCAAATAGTGCAGGTAAAGCATCTCACGGAGCACGTGTAACAATTGACGTAGACAAAGTAATATTTGTTAAAAATTTAAAGAGCTCTTACGAAGTGGAAGAGGGCAAACTCGTTCTTTTAGAATGTGAAACGTCTCACACAGTTTCAACTAAATGGTATCACAACAATAAAGAATTAAGTGGGATGGATCACAGAGAAATAATACAAGAATCTCGCGTACACAAATTAAAAATTAAGAAAACTAAACTTACCGACACGGGTATAGTAAAATGTGTTGTAAAAGACCAGGAAACTAGTAGCGACTTAATCGTTCATGAAACTACTCCGGAATTTGTTCGAAAATTACAAGACTTCGAAGTCAAAGAAAAAGATGTTGCTATTTTGGAAGTAGAAATAAATTCAGAAACTGCAGATGTATTTTGGGAAAAAGATGGTGAAAGAATTAAGGCTAAAAAAAATAAATACGAATTTGAAAAACGAGGTAATGTAAGAAAATTACTCATAAGAAATACTTCAGTTCACGACGAAGGCGAGTATTCGTGCATATTACGTGATGACTCATGTACTGCGGAAGTAACAGTTGTTGAATTACCCCCCGAGATAATATCGCGTCTTCAAAATCAAAGAGTCAACAAAGGTAATAAAGCTACTTTCGAAATTGAATTAACTAAAGGGGACGCTTTAGTGCAATGGTATAAAGATAATACTGAAATAAATTTTTCGAATCACATTCAACTTACAATAGACGGTAAAAAACAAAAATTAAAAATATATGACTGTGATGAAGATGATAGTGGTGACTATACTTGCGTAGTCGGTAATGAGAAATGCACTGCGAGGCTTATCGTTGAAATACCATCAATAGATTTTACTACTCGTCTTCCGGATGTGGTCGTTGTCCCCGCATTTACAGATGCCTTTTTAACAGTTGAAGTACCAAATAATGTTCATGACGTTACTTGGTATAGACGAAAAAATGTTATTGAGGATACAGACAAATTTACTCTAATATCGGATGGACAAAAACGTACTCTAATTATTCGAAAGTGCGTTGAAGAAGACCAGGGTGAATATTCATGTGTATTGCTAGATGCTTTGTGTTCCACAAAATTAAAAGTAGAAGGTCAGTTTATCATTAACACTTTTCTACTTATACGATTACGATGTTTATATTTCTAACCTTTTACATTGTATTAGTTCTAGAATTCTCACCAAAAATCTTGGACTACGTCAAAGAGTATAGAATAAAACGTGGAAATGATGTCACAATAAGCGTTAACTATGAGGCTTCTCCGAAGCCCAATGACGAATGGATAGTGAATTCTAAAATAATAAAGAGATCTAAACATACAAAACCATCCATTGACTTAAAATCTGCAAGTCTAACTATTAAAAAAGTAGAGCATTCTGATGCAGGCACTTATAAACTTCGTTTAGAGAACAACAGCGGGGTAGCTGAAATTGATATTAATGTCGTGATTATAGGTGAGATTTTTCAACACCTCATATCGAAAATGATCTCTGTCTTGTTCAGTTATAACATTTAACATGTCGTTACAGATATTCCATCTTCGCCTGGAAAACCTAATGTATTGGAGATAGATGACGATTCGATTAATATATTTTGGGATGAACCAAACAATAACGGATTTTCAGACATTATATGTTACATCGTGGAATACCAAGAAATGCACACTACAGAGTAAGTCTTTCTATAAAAGATGTTAGATTTAGCTAGTGTAGATTTTTTTCTCTACCTACTGGTTGTTTCCTGAAAACATGTTGTGTGATAGAATTCGTCACACTCTTTCTTCCTATAAAATAAATATCATAAAACTGAAAAAAAAAATACTGGAAGATTTGAAAGAAAGAAAATACGGGAAGACGGGTTCAACCTTCCCAACTTTGGTAGAGCCCTATTTATCATAATGTTATAGGCCTAATAGGCTTGATGATAATGAATAGGTGACACATGCCTAAATGTGGCTTCTTTGAATAGTTGATTGTAAGTGTATAAGAGTCACAATGACAAAGATAGTATTTTTGTTATTTATATACGAAATCTAACGGCCGCTAACTTCTTAATTGTAAGCCAACCCGTATTGGAGCAGTGCAGCGCACTCTTCCTAGCTCCAAAGCCCTCCTAAAAATGAGAGGAGGAATGTGTATAACAGTGCGATATTTATAGGTAGTTACTTTCTTTTATTCTATAAGATATTCACCGGATCTAGCATAAATATTTTCTAACATAAATCTCATAATAAATTTAAATTATTAAATATTTGCTTACATTTGCAGATGGGTCTCAATAGAAAATATAACTAAGCCGCAATATCATATCCAAAGCTTGAAATCAGAATTATCATATCGATTTAGAGTTTTTGCAGTTAATGAAGTAGGTGTAAGTGAATCTTCCGATATAACCGAATTCCTGAAAATAAAGAAAAGTGTAACAGCACAGCCTCCAACTGTAGAGAAGCCGTTAAGGGATGTTGTAGGAAAACCGAATGAAGATGTAGAACTAGCATGCATATTTGGGGGCACTCCACAACCGAATATAGCGTGGACAAAAGATGGAAAAAAAATTAAAATTACCAAAGCTACGTATGTAAACAGAGTAGCAACGCTAGTAGTAACTGCAACAGAAATAACAGAAGGAGAGTATACATGTACAGCTGCTAATGAGTACGGTATAGTAGAAACATCATGTCGACTAGAAGTTCAACAGAAACCCGTAATATACGTGTCTGAAAATGAAATAATTCAAAAACACAAAGTGGACGATCAGTGGTCCGTATCAGCTACCATTGAGGGTATTCCTAAACCAGAAACTATTTGGTATAGGAATGGTTGTAAAGTAGACAATTTTAATGATATTCAAGTCAATGCGAGAAATAACGTTAATACGATAAGTATTCAAAATGTTAAACGAATACACAGCGCTAATTACACAATTGAGGCTAATAATAAAGCGGGGTCATCGTCATTGGATGTTACTCTTAGCGTACACGGTAAGAGCTATAGATTTGTAAATTTAGGTTTAGGGCACAACTTTCTTCTAGTGATTTAAGTATTCTTATTGGACTTCTTCACTAAAAAGAACTTTTAACACATGTTTTAAAATTCGTTTAGTTCAAAAAATTATTTACATTTCAACTATTTTACAGCTATTAAAGCGACATTATTAAGTGAATGGTTGCTGATAGCACAGATAATATATGATATACTTTGTAAATATTTCCAGACTATTCTTATAAGTAAATTGCACTTATTAGTATGAATTCGTAAATCCTGAAGAATCCTGAGATAAAAATATCACTGTCCAATGGTGGATTGATTATGAAACTAATATAAAAGTTTTCATATCCTTATTATACATAACACATAACTCGTTAACGAAATATATTTCTTTTGATGTTATTATAATTAAGTACTTTGATAAATATTTATTATTTGATTATGTGTTTTTAGATATACCGAGTATGCCTGAAGGACCTGTCGTAATGAAAGAAATAAACAGAGAATCTGTAACTATTGCATGGAAACCACCATTAGACGATGGCGGTCTCGATATAACAAAATATGCTATCGAAAAATATGAACCTGAAATCAAGCAATGGATTAAAGTGGCTGATGTAGACAAAGAATTAAAAACATATCGTATCCAGGGACTAAATGAAAACTATGAATATAAATTTCGAATTATGGCGAAGAATCCAATTGGCTTTTCGAAGGCACTAGAAAGCGAAGCAATTATAATCAAGACTGCTCTAGGTAAGTCAATACAGAAAAAGTATACTACTTTTAACAACAAAAATGACTAAATCGTAAATAAATTTAAAATTAAACAAAAAATATTTTATTTACAGATGTCCCGTCACCACCACTGGGTCCGTTAGGTATTTACGGCATAAATAATGAATCTGTAACAATAACTTGGTTCCCATCTGAAAGGAACGGCGGTTCAGCAATTCTTGATTATTCCGTGGAAATAAAAGAAGGCAAAAAATGGAATCACGTAGCTATAGTTACAAATACTATTGCTAAAATAGAAAAATTAATTCTAAATACGCCATATAAATTTAGAGTCTGTGCTCGGAATGAAATCGGTATTAGCTTGCCTTTCATTTCCGAACAAACAATAATTCTTGGAAGAACCTTATGTGAGTATATCATGAAATAGTTATTGAATTGAAACATTTATTTCAGACAAAGTCCATGTAATGTTAGTTACAATATCAAATAGTTAAGCAAAATATTTAAAAAAAAATTTTGTGAATATTACTTATTATGGTGACATTAAACGCTTTTTGTGTTACAAGAATAGTTGAAGTCTTCTATTTACCTAAACTTGCAGAACAGCATGCATAATTTTTTATAACACTGAACTATGTATATAATGCTCAATAGACTATTTAAATAAAAAACATTTTTTTTATGTAGCACCGCCATCTCAACCCCAGAATTTACTAGTTAAAGAAATTACGTCTAGATCGGTTACTCTCCAATGGACAGCGCCAGAAAGCGACGGCGGTAGTGTGATAACAAGTAATTTTCAATTTAATATTATATGCTTTATCTTATATCACAGAAAGGTAAAATAATTATAACATACATAATAATAATCATCTATATTACAGATTATATAATAGAATACACGACCCTAAAAAGGAAATTATGGTCAAAAATAATAACTGTGACCGGCTCCGTCTTTGAACACTGTATTGAGAATATAAGAGAGAAAGATGACCTCATATTCAGAATATCTGCTGAGAACGCGATCGGCATTAGTTTGCCTACAGAATCAAAGTCAGTTCGTTTAGAAAAACATGCGAGTAAGTAGACATCTACAATAATAGTGGTAATACAGTATGAGGTTGCATATATGTTTGGTTAATATCAATTATCGAAAATAGAATGATGTCATGATAGGGGTGCATTGCATTAATTAAAAAACAAGTTTTTTATCAAGTTATAAGCAAACGTTTTTCCTACAAACAGCGATGAGCCCGCCAGTCGCCGACGCCGGAATAGTAAGTTTTCCGTTTCCCGCGTGAGCGAAGTCTACGGGTGTGTTGTCTGCCTACCCCTTATATGGGAAAAAGGGGGTATGTATGTTTTGCCAGATGCTCGGTGAAGGAAACATCGTGAGGAAATATGCTGTCTGAAAAAAAAAATTGACGACATGTAGAGCCCGTCAACCCGCATTTGATTATCGCTCTCAGAAATGAGTGAAGGCATGTGCTCAGCAGCGGGACACTTATAGGCGATGTCACTTTATTTAAATAGGTGTTTTCAATTGACTAAAAAACTAGATGCAATTAATATTTAATATTAATATGTTTAGAATTTTTATTTTGTCGTTCATACGTTCATCATACAATGTTCATCTCGTTTCCCGCGGGGGCGAAAAGTGCGCTACGAGTGTGGTCTCTGTCTACCCCTTATATGGGGAAAGGCACGACTCTATTTATGTACTTATGTTTTCTTTTCATGGCATACATATTTATATTGCAGCTGTACCGTCACCACCAACTAGCCCGCTAGAAATCAGAACAGTGGGCAATAATATCGTGATGACGTCATGGGGAACGCCAGAATGGGACGGTGGAGCTCCCCTTTTAGGATACAATATAGCTATCCGTGATGTGACCAAAACAATGTGGATGGAAGTTGGAAAAGTAGACAGCCAAACATTGAAATTTAACATCAAGGATTTAAGCGAAAACCATACCTACATGATTAGAATATATGCTCGCAACGAAATAGGTCTGAGCGAGCCACTTGAATCGGATGAGCCATTCAAAGTTGTACCAGGTGAAGGTAAGTTGAAATTTTTATAATAAAAATGCACATTTACTTGTACAACATATAATCGACAGCCAAACAGTCTTATTTTTATATATCAACAAAATGTAATATGAATATGCCAAAGTATTTTTAATTTTCTTCAGAATATTAGTATACCGACGTATAATACAATGTCATCCTAAATTAACATGGGCATCTAAAAAGATAATTCTGGCATATTTGAGATAGTTACTCCGCCGTCTTTCGGTGGCCATAAGTATTTTGAGATTTTACTGGTGGTAGGATTTCCGTAGGAAGATATCACCCCAGGGCAGTTATTCTGCCGTGAAGCAGTAGTGTGCAAACATTACCGTGTTTCGCGTAATCACTGGGCATATGGCACTTAAGAACTGATGTCTCACTAAGATGATCTGGGTATGGGTCTCAGCATTTGCTATATGGGCAGACACTTACCTACAGGTGAACGTTTTGCACGTTACGTCACTTTATCCTATAAAAAAAAACATTGCCTTAGTCGACTTTTGCCACGCCCACGACAAGGCTTACATAGAAATCTATCCTCAATAAATAATTACATGTAAGACGTGGCGACGTGTTTTCAATTAAAAAATTACGTAAAACAAAATAATTCTGTGTCGAAAAGGGGTTGACTCAGCATGTACTGTGTAAGAATGGTCACACACAGCGCTGATTTTCAGCCAAAAAACCTTTGAATTGGCAAACGGACGAGACTCGACTGAAAAATATTTTTATTATATTATTTTTAAAAGTAATACAATTTAATTTGAAACATACAAAATCGGATAATTTGGGTATAAACAAAAGATTATAAAATATATTCTATTAATAAATAATATATATGTGTATAATATAAAGTAATGGTATTTATATAAATATCAGTAAATAAACGAAATATTTATAATATTGTAAGATTCATTCAATACTTATTGAACGTCATCATTTTTTTTAAACTACACTGGTTCGCAAAGAAATGCCTCTGTCCTGGGAAGAACCAGTAAGAAACCCAGCGGGATTATTTTTTTCAGTAATTTTAAATATACAATTACAGCAGTTTTATAAACATGTAGAAATAGCTTGGCAGCGATCACCTCATTCCCAGGGGTTATCATCATCCATGTATTCCTTAATATTATAATAACCCTTCTTAAAAAGTCTTTGTTTAACAAATAGTTTGAACTTTTTTATCAAAAGACTTTGTGCACTTTCTGGGATTTTGTTGTAAAAACGTATACATTGCCCATTAAAGAGTTACTGACTCTGTGAAATCGGGTAACTGGCATAATTAATTTGTGCTTGTTCCTGGTATTCACATTATGAACATCACTTTTTCCATTAAAGTGATTAATATTCTTACGTACATACATAACGTTTTCATATACATATTGAGAGGCCATGGTTAAGATATTTTTTTTTTTAATTTATCTCTAAGAGACCCTCTAGAGCCTAGACTATAAATAGATCTTATGGCCCTCTTTGGCAAAACAAAAATCACCTCTACGTCAGTCGCATTTCCCCATAGCAAAATACTATAAGACATTATGCTGTGGAAATAACTAAAATAAACTAATCGAGCAGTTTCAACATTAGTCAAGTTTCTAATTCTTTTCACAGCATAAGCTGCAGAGCAAAGCAAAGAGTGCAAGTAAACTAAATTTCTAATATGTACCTACGTTATAATTTTATATTTTTTCCATTATCAGACTCCTATGCTGATGAGGAGCCAGGAGAGCATACAGAAGCAACTGAGCCCACGTCATTTAGCACGCAGACGACCACCTCATGGCTGCGAGAACACAACATGGATGCTGATATTCGTTCCTACGCACGTGGGTCGCTCTTGCGGCGCGACGAATACTTCTTCAGAATATGGCACTACGCAAAACAACTTTTTAAGTAACGCAGTCAAACGCAACTTCGAAAATCAACCTGTGATATTTCAGAACAAAATTATTGTTCATAGTTCGCGGATAGTAAGACTTAGATTAAAGTTGACAGAGCGTCCACCTCGAACTCGTGTCATTTTTTTAAAATTATAATACGATTTTTATAAGATTATATTATAACTGAAATATTTATTTTAGGCAATAAGCTAAATTTTTTATTTATTTATTAATTTCTAGACCATGTTATATATTTAATAAACTTCGATGTTCATATTTAAGCCTCATTCACTAAAATAGGAGACGTTTAAAATATAGGTGCATTAAAATTTCGAAATATATGAAGAGACTTAAATAAATTACATCGAATTTTATTTTAAATAGAAACTTTTAATAAATAATAATAACTAAAAGTTTTTCTTTTATTTTAATTTTTGCTAAGACCACAGAAACTAAATGTCTGCAAAATGATAAATGTATAGTCGTTTGACTATTAGTTTTCCTCATGCTAACGCTTTTCGTAAAATTGACTTTGGAGTCATCCGCAGTCCTCTGTGTTTATTATCGCTAGCGACAATTTAAGATCTACTGATAATAATAAACAATTCGTGTCTTTTACCACGTCAATAAAATAAACTACAATGGTCCCAGATTTGATCCATGTGTTTGTATATAGTGAAGTCCTATAGGTGATTCTTTGATGTGTACGGTCTAATTTTTGTTTGCAGAGTTCCATGGATAGTTTGCAAAAGATTCTTAAGTATTGATACGTTAACGCGGAGCTAATTCCTTGCCGCGACCAATGGATAAAAAAGACGGCACGAGGAGAGAAGGTTATCAAAAAAACTGTCTTTGAGGAATGCCGGATGGCTCCAGACATGTTGCCGATGCGAAATTCCATCGAGGAGTCAGCTAGTACTTTTATCAAGATGTAGAAATAGCTTGGCAGCGATCACCTTATTCCCAGGGGTTATCATTTTTCACGTATTCTTTAAAATTATAATAACCCTTTTTATAAAGTCTTTGATTAATGAATAATTTGAACTTCTTGATTTGTTGCCTCTGTGAGTCGAGTCATCATTTCAGCCTATCACTAGTTCAATGCTGGACATAGGCCTCCCCCTAGATTGTCACAAATGTTTGAAGCTCCCATTTTGGGGGAATTTTTCCTTAGTTGCCACGCTTTGCATGCGGGTTGGTAACCGCACTTTATTTATTCAGATGTTCCAGGAATATGCTGCTGCCCATATTCTGGTTTTAATTTTCCCTATGGCGACTTTTCCGACACCCACGGGATGAGACGGGGTGGTAGATTCTATTAATCCGTCATCACCTATTTATATAGTTATTCCTGGTATATAATCTATAGGTAAATATTCTCGTTTGTAAAGGGTTCACAATGTTTATTTTTCATTACCTAGTACAAGGGGATTTGTTCTCCGCACTAATATTATTAAATACCCGATAGAAGGTATTCGCTCCCCTAACATTTTAATCAAAAAATATGGGGAAGGCGTGTGCAGACGGCGGTGTTGTACATAGAGAACTCCACAACACCGTGGTAAGCGCCGACCATGCACCGCGCTTATACGAGCGTGAAATGAGATGCAGAGAACTTTTAGATCGCATATTATCTACTTTGAAATATTATCATTTAGAAAGTCTATAATATCTGTCTTGTAGTTAGTTAACAATAACAGAAAACAGGGGTAGCAATTGCCATTAAATTGACAGTATTGCCAATATTAAGTAGTAATAATCGATTAATTGTTGCAATGTAATCAACTAAATACCAACACGCCCCTCAAAATTTAATCAATAATTTATTAAAACATAAATAATCATTTCATTATCATCATACATATAACTCGAACATAACACCTTCCAAGTGATTACTGGGAAAACTATAATATGGTCATCAATCACCCGCGACTCTCCTGGTGTTGCGGATGTTCATGGGCGGAGGCGATCATTTAACATTAAGTGAGCCGCTTGCTCGTTTGCCTCCTCTTCTATAAAAAAAAAGAAAAATAATTAGGTTTATCGATTGTTTGCTGGTCAAAACACACCAAAACCGGATCATCGACATTAAGCAAAATATAAATATTTTTATGAACCCGTTATCTAAAACATCAATACATCTATCGACTGATGAATTTACAAACCCTATTTCTTTAAGACACTTATCTAATAATTCGAACCAACATCTAACTGCTTGCTTTAAGCCGTACAAAGCTTTATTTAATTTGTAAACATAATCGATATCAGCAACTATCCCCTTTGGCATTCACGTAATTTCTTTCTTCAAAATGCCATTTAAAAATGCGGTTTTCACATCCATATGATGAAACAATAAATTATATTGATTATCAAAACCAACTATAAATCTAAAACTAGAATGACAGGGGCAAATGTTTTACTATAATCAATTAAATACTCTTGACTAAAACCGTTTAATTATCTATATTTTTATTAGTAGGTTTAGGTAGTAATGTCCAACTATCATTAGCTGATTGATGATTTGAAAAGCTAATGCTTAAGCAGATGTGGTATTTTTTAACAGCAATAAATTATTCCATGATCATCAATATATTTTCAAATTCAATATATTTATAGTGCTTGGGAGAATTCTCAGTACGCAGTGGCGAGTTCTGTGATTTATCAAAAGCATTTGATTGCGTAGATCACAAAATTCTGTTATGCATAAACTAAAATATTATGGTTTAAAAGAGCAAGCTCTTCTGTTAATGGATTCTTATCTTAGTAATAGGATACAAATGGTTCACATTAATGGTACAAATTCCGTAGGCTCTCAAGTAAAAGTGGGTGTTCGACAGGGATCGATTCTGGGCCCGTTTTTATTTCTTATCTATATAAATGATCTATCATACTTAGTCTAGAAACTTACAAATATAGTACTGTTTGTAGATGATACATCACTGATATTTAAGGTCAGTCGGATAACTGAGAACATAAATGTAGTCAATAGTGCTCTGAATTGTACTTTGGATTGGTTCCATGCAAACAATTTAGCACGAAATACCAAAAAAACAAAATGTGTTAAATTTGCATTACCTAATGTTAAAACGGTACAAAATGATATCGTTTTGCAAATTGACAAATTAGAGTTTGTTGATAGTACTGTATTTTTAGGGATTACATTAGATTGTAACCTTCGGTGGGGTCCACATATAAATACCTTAGCTAATAAACTCAGTTCGACTGCGTATGATTATGAAAGATCGACATATGACGGATCTTCTGCAATATTAGTTTACTTTAGCTATTTTCACAGCTTGATGTCTTATAGTATTTTATTGTGGGGACATGCGGCTGACGTGTATGCAATCTTTACTTTGCAGAAAAGAGCAGTTCGCGCAATCTATAATATATGCTATCGTGATTCGCTCAGGGAATGTTTAAAGAAATTAATAAAACGTTATGCATCTACGTAAATTTAAAACACTATTCCACGAGAATAGTGACAAACATAAATTAAAATTCAGAAATAATAGCAAACTAGATAATCCAAAATTTAGACTTAATAAAATAAAAAATTATTTTGTGGGTCGATGTCCTCGCATTTATAATAAAATTCCAGGATATATAGTGAATTTAACAGAAACTAAATTTAAAACTTATATTAAAAAAGTATAAAAAAAGTAAAGTTTCAGCCTATAAATGTCCCACTGCTGAGCTCAGGCTTCCTCTCATTTCTGAGAGGGTTTTGGAGCTAGGAAGAATCCGCCACGCTGCTCCAATGCGGGTTGGTGGACTACACATGTCTTCGAAACATGTTTTTATTTATCAGACATGCAGGTTTCCTCACGATGTTTTCCTTCATCGCCAAGCACGTGGTAAATCAGCACTTAAAATTGCAATTAACAATTTTAGTGGTGCCGGCACCGGGAATCGAACCCAGGTCACTCGCGTACTATGAAATTTAAATGATTATTGGCAGTACAAATTTTAGCTTCCACGCTTCTTCTTCATACAAACTTTAACAATCTCACCAAAGACAAAAGGAGTACAAAGTTTTCTCTTCTCGTATTAATATACTAGCAATCCGCCCCGGCTTCGCACGGGTATATAGATGTTAGAAAGATAAAAGTTTCAGCCTATAAATGTCCCACTACTGAGCACAGGCCTCCTCTCATTTCTGAGAGGGTTTAGTAGTACTTTATTTAGACAAATAAAACAACCACAATTCCTTACACTAACATTTTTGGTAGCGACTGTTCTCATTACCGGCTATGCAACTGGTCAGGTAAGATGACGTTATTTTACCAAAATAATGTTTTATTTATGGGAACATAAGCGATGAAACTTTAGTGGCTCAGAGCTTTCTTGTAAACTATATTTGTTGTCGTGGTAGCGAAATAAAACGACCGATCTCGACGGCTGCGCAAAGGGAGCCGCGCGTCTCGATGATGCCCAAGTTGCATGAAGCGGGGCGTTCAAGAGACGTTAAAGTGAGAGTTAAATTAAAAAATATATAATTAAAATTAAAAACCCCTGTTAAATTGTTTCTAGTTTACAAAAAAATAATATGAGTAGGTAAGTAATTAATAGGTGTTTTATGAAGCACGACCCCACATGGGAATACAATAAGTGATAGATTTTTATTACGACACGAACTATTGAGTTATTGTTTTGTGGGTTTCAAAACTTTTGTGTAAAATGATTACCAGTAAACCTAGCAATGGTGTCAATTCTATTACAGATCATCCTAATTATAATTCAGTAATTGATGATCAGTTGGTTTGGAGTCTGGATCATGTCCGCTAGGTTTTTTGCAAGGTCTTCCCAGATCAGAGGCTTTTTTTGCGAAATGTGAAGTGTAATGTAGTTTAAAATAAATGACGTTCAATAAGTATTAAGTAAATAATAATATTATACTAGCTGAAGCCCGCGACTACGTCCGCGTGGATTTGGATTTTTTAAATACCGTAGGAGCTCGTTCATATTTCGGAATAAAAGTATACTATGTCCGTTTTCAGGATACAAGCTATCTCTGTGACGAATTTTGTCACGATCGGTTCAACAGTTAATCCGTGAAAAGGTAACAAACCGACAGAGAGCCATGTTTCTCCGTAGAGAGAGAGTTACTATCGTATTTATAATTGTTCATATAATTGTTCAAAGAAGATTCGAATCGCGGCTTGAACGGACCAACTAGTGTCACATTCGATGCACTATTTTCAAATATTATTGATTTATTTATTTATTTATATATTCTTTATTGCAAACCTTAAAATTAATGACAAAAAAGTAAACTGGAAATAAAATTCTGTTCTTTGTTGCTCTTCGTGTAACGTATAGTAAGTAATAAGTATTAAATAAATAAATCTAGAAGTTAATAACATACCAAAACTTTAAATATATATTATGAACTCTTGAAGAACAATGTTGCATAAAAAAAGTTAGGTAACAACCTATTAACGTTTCGCTACTGAGTAAAATCATTTGTTGAGTGCGTTTTGGGGCCTGAAACAGTCTGCCACACTGCTCCAGTGCGAGTAGATGGACTAAACATATCCTCGATGTATATGTAAATCTACTTATATGCACTATTATTCAAAACGTTTTCGATCAACGCATGATGAATCAGCATTTAAAATAGCAATTAAACGCGGCCCGCGGTCTTATTTATATTGCTTAGCTGAAAGACCTTCGCTAAGAATAATAATATTTTCAGCCTCGATGCTTTACACATGTCCAGTAAATTGCCACTAAGCCCTTTCATGATCTACGTCCATCAACTTCCCGCAAAGTATTCGAGTTACAGTAACTTCATTTACAATCTGAAATTTCATTTGTCTGAATAATCTTTGTTTCAATGAAGCACTGGGGCTTTTTCGAGGACAAAATAATAACAATTTCCAGAAAGAAGTTATCCGACTTTGGTAAGTCCACACCGCAGCGTAAAGGAGAGCTATCAAACGATTTGATCAGAGTGCTAAGCTGTGATACTACTATATTAGATTCACACGTCAGTGAAATTGAGCCACGTCTGCTACCCGAGCAAAAAAAGATTTACCCCAAAATAATACGGCGTATTGAGCCTTTTTTTATTTTATTAGGTGACGAGACGAGTAAAACGTTCACCTGACGGTAAGCGCAACGTCCGCCCAACACAAATGATCTGTCACCCAGAACAATTCTCTGTGGCACCACACTGCGCCCGACACCTTGAGACATCATATCTTAAGTCTCATATGCCCAGTGATTACACTAGCTCTCAGTGCCCTTCAGACCGAAACACAGTAATATTTGTATACTACTGCTTCACGGCAGAATAACGGGCCCTGGGGTGGTACCTACCTAGACGGATATCTGCATAGAAATCCTACCAATAAAACCTTCCACGTCCCTCCTAAAATACCTTAAAAATAAACATTTATAAATAGCCTCAGAATCCTGGACATAAAAGAACTGGTATTTGATTATTCACAGCAAATTGGAAATCGGGAAATGGCGGACCGTCATAGAAAATTTAGCAGTCGCGCTGAATAGAACTTAATAGTGTTTTAAGGAGAAATTTTTTTTTTCAGTCATAATTACGTTTTAAATTAATAAATTTCTCTAACTTCTGAAATTACGTTTGACTTTGTATTCATGCGAATTCTATTTATCATAACACAATCATAACGATTTCTTGACGCCCCGGACGGTGTTGCTTCTAGCAAAAATTCGCAGGCTTAATAATGTTGCATTAGCTGTGATTTCCTCTAGAATTGCTGAAACATTGCAATGCGGTGAGCGGAACACTCGGATTTCATCTCTTAATCTGGCGACCGAAGAATCCCCAACGTGGAACTTCAGTAAGAGCAGCACCCAAGGCGCCTTTTGCAACAGTGCAAGCTTATCGTGTGGAACGAGTGCACTACGTCACACAAACGCGCCATCGAGGTGTTTGACCGCTGTCTACAAGATATACACAGCAATTGCGTGTTAACGGGTTTGTGGTCAAATAGTTACTGCCAGGAGATTTTACTTGTTATCGATCGAGGCACTGCAGCAGACGAAATTAATGCATGTCTGAAAGCATCATATATGTGGACAAAATCATCTGTGCATCTCACCACTAACATGGAAGTTCAGCTATTCAACTATGTAGAGGAAGTTATGGTTCTATTCAGCAAACTATTTTGTCATGTTGTGGATTCGGAAGGCGATCTTATTGGACAAGTTCTTCAAATTTGCAACAAAACATTCAGGATGAAAGTTGGTTGTGTGAAAGAACGATACTGACACAGTCATGAAATTCTACACAGTCATGTCATCTGACGACACTACAAGCTACCCCGTGGAATTTCTAAGGTCTTTGCTAGCATAGCATCTAGCATAGCATCTAGCATAGCATCTGGGATTCCATCCGCTTAAACTGTAATTAAAGGTAAACATATCCGTTTTGTTTTTGCTGAACGTAATATTTATTTTTAACTAACGAGTAGTTTAGTATATTGCAGTAAGTGATCTACTTAGCGCAATATTTGCCTAAACCACCTACTTACTCGCATTCTACAAAATACGTAGGAGAATTTGTGCCCAGTTACAACATTTGCGGCTCTTACATTTTTTTAAATAGTTTATGTACTGATTTATCTACGCATATAAATAAATTTGAAGTAGATACTTGCTGCTATTTTGAAATCACAGACAGATGTCTGTGATTTCAAAATAGCAGCGGTTTCTCAAGAAAAACGGTTTATTTATATGATATGAGTACCCTTTACAAAAAATGTCTGTCTGTCTGTCTGTCCGGCGTAGTCTTCGGAATGGCTTAACCGACTTTAATTGGGATATATTGCTATGATTTTGTATTGCTATTGAAAAATATTTAAAAGCTACGGAAAATTTGAATTATTGCGAGCGAAGCCGCGGGCAGAAGCTAGGTTTAACATATTTTTTTTAAAGTTACTTTTTTAAATTACATTGAAGCTGTTACTCTGCCAGAATATTTCTGTGTGACACCACACTGCGTCCATCACCCTGAGACAAAGATTCTTAGGACTCATATGTGATTCATACATACATAATCATAGTGATTACTCTACCTCACAGCGCACTTCTAACCGAAACACAGTAATGTTTGCACACTACTGCTTCACCGCAGAATAACAAACATTAATAACCGATAACAAAAAGCGCACCGGTTTTTCTTCTTGATTAAAATAATGATTTTGTGTTTTAATTTGGCAACACGATTAGTTAATTTTATTCAATGACGCGAAATAGTTTTTATTTTACTCCATATTAATATATAGATTTTTTATTAATTATAAATTCTTTCAATGACCATTAATTTCTAAGATTCCCGTCTGCCAGGCCTCCACCTGGACCAGGACCACAATATTTTTAATGTGTGCTCACTAGTGCAGCTTCGAACCAATAGTGTTCCCAGAAACACAGTTGAATTTTCAAATGGACGACCAGAATTTTGTACAATAATCATAATATTATTCGGCGACTTAGACATTATAAAGCATAAACATTAAATTTATAGTTAAATAGTTCTGCAACCATTTTCCAAATTTATTTTTGATTTGTAAACTAGCAAGCGTTGTTTCTAAATCTCTCATAAAATTACTCTATTACTGTGTCAGAATCATATCTTACATAGTTTGTTAACTGGATTAAATGTTATTAAGTAAATCTAGAGAAACTTAGGTTAGTGTAAGTGATAAGCAGATTGCGTATTTACGTCTGACTGGGGTAAACGTTAAGACAAATGAAATTTCAGATTGTAAACGAAGTTACCGTAACTAGAATAGTTTGCGAGAAGCTGATGGACATAGATTCAGGAAAGGGCTTAGTGGCAATTTACGGGACATGTGTAGTACAGCAGTGAGGCTGCAAAGATTATTATTCTGAGGGAAGGTCTTTCAGCTATTTGAAAAAATATAGAAATCTATTATTATACAACTAAGAAAGATAAAGAAGACCGCGGTTGCTCAAAAGTTAAAATCTATATCCGTATGCTGGTAGCACAAAATTTTAATGGCTATTTTAAATACATACATACATACATAAGATCACGACTGTATCCCATAAGGGGTAATCAGAGACTGGGCACTCACTGCAAAAACAGATGACTGCCACAATCCACGTTTCACCAAAACAATATAATGCACTTGGTGTGATAGGTGGTGAGCCTATCGCCACCATGTGCTGTTGGGTGCACAGTGCAGTTTAATTCCTTACTGGCCTTTTACGAGATCCATTGGATGAGATGGAGTGATACGAGGGTGGATTGAAAAGTACTCGGCCTAACACAGATCCATTCAATTCTAAAAATCAAATCTACCCACATTATTTAGTTCAGTTCAGACTAGTTCATTGTGTGAAGTTCGAAACGTGTGCGATAATTAGTTGTGATTTTATAAATTTATTAACAAAGTAATCGGTCATAATTTCCGCGAATGGAGCAAATCGAGCAGCGTGCCGTCATTAAGTACCTCCATAAGAAGGGGCTATCATCAAAAGCCATCCATGATGACATGGTCAGTACATTAGGCGATTGTGCTCTGTCATATTCATCCGTCAAAAAATGGATAGCAGAATTTAAGCGTGGTAGAGAGAGTGTGAAAGATGAACCCCGCTCTGGAAGGCCTTCGACGTCAACTACTGACGAAAATATTAAAAAAGTACTTGATTTAATAATGGGAGACCGCAGATTAAAAATTAGAGAGATAGCCGAGATTATAGGCATCTCTTATGAACGAACTCAAAACATCATTGTCAACGAGTTGGGTTTCCACAAGGTGTCTGCGAGGTGGGTTCCGCGACTGCTTTCAGTTGAACAAAAAAGGACGCGATTGACTATTTCACGCGACTGTTTGGAGTTATTTGAAGCCGATGCAGATGATTTTTTGAATCGTTTTGTTACTATGGACGAAACATGGGTTCATTACTGTACACCGGAAACAAAACAACAATCAAAACAGTGGAGAAGACCTGGTTCACCACCCCCTAAAAAGGCTAAGTCGATTTTGTCGGCAAATAAGGTGATGGCTTCAGTATTCTGGGACTCGAAAGGTGTGATTATGATTGATTATCTTGAAAGGGGTCAGACTATAAACTCTGATTACTACTGCACCTTACTACGTCGTTTACGAGAGGAAATAAAAGAAAAACGTCGAGGAATGCTCAGAAGAAAAGTCCTGTTTCATCAAGATAACGCCCGTGTTCACACGTCAGTACAGTCAATGGCTGGAATTCACAACTGTGGCTTTGAACTGTTACCGCATCCGCCGTATTCACCTGATCTGGCACCATCAGACTTCTTTCTGTTCCCTAACCTAAAAAAGCACTTGGGAGGTCAAAGATTTTCGACAAACGACGAGGTCAAAGCAGCTGTAGACGCATATTTTGACTCTAAGGAAGAATCATTTTTTTTAACGGTCTAAATGCTTGGAAGTATTCTTTTAAGGAGCCGCCACCACACGGCTCCCGCCACCACACGGCTATTTTAAATGCTGATTCATAATGCGTTGATCGAAAACGTTATGAATAAAATTGCTTATAAGTAGATTTACATATATTTCGCGGATATTGCCGACTTGATCAGTCCTTCTGTGCAAGATATATATAGTTGAAGAGGATTGTACAAACCGCAAGTACGTATTAATATGACAAATAACATAAACTCTCTTATTTGCGCTGGGGAGCGATACGGCGCGGCCTCTTCTGTAGCATCGCAGTGGTTGTCATCTTCCAATAACCCCAACTTCTCACATATTTGTCTAAACGTTGCAAGTACTTGACCGTTAACTGTTTTTAGATCCAAGAAGTTAGTGGGTCCCGGTTTACATTCAGTACCATTCACAAATAATACTCGTAACATTCGATTTTACTAACGTGCACAGTGTATATGCGTCCTAGAGGCGAGCCGTCGACATGTGTTCCTTGTAAACGATGTTTCCATTCTTTACATACATACATACAGTCACGCCTCTTTCCCATAGGGGTAGGCAGAGACCACATCTTTCAACTTGCTACGATCCTGACACACGTCTTTAGCTTCTTCCACTTTCATTAGCGTTTTCACACACGCTCGTCGGTTGCGGGTACTTTTCTCGAAAGTTCACCGATCTGATTGTGCGTATGTACGCCTATGTCGACCCTTACCGGCTTTTCCATTCACACTCGCCTCATAAATCTGTTTCGTAAACCTCATTTTATTCATCATCTCTACGTGTCCAAACCATCTAAGCATCCCTTTCTCTATGTTTTTCACTACATCTTCAACCACACCGCAACGTTCCCTTATTTATACCCTCACTATTCTCACTTTGTCAATCAGAGTTACTCCAGCTATACTTCTCAAACTTCTCATTTCAGCGACGTAATGTTTTAGCAAATGCGTCATTTTGACACAACAGGAAAAACGCAATGTCATCGTATTACACGTGGTGCTGCTAATCTCACACTGAAATTATTTTCAGTGAAGTGAACGCCCACCATGCTGCTTCCTCTTTCCATCGAAAAGCTCCTCAAAATACAGTTTACAGTTTTGTGGCTCTTTGGGACGCCATGTAAGTTGTCTGCTTAATGATTTCTTATATTTACGCGAACACTACACATTTAAATGAAACTAATTTTACGGATTTTATCGCGTTTATTTTGTTATTTATAACCCGACGTTTCGAGTGCTAAAGCACAGCACCCATGGTCACGGGGGGACTGAGGTGACAGATGTCCTGATGTCATAGTTAACCCGGAGTACCTTCAGCTTTTAATTATTATTTGTGGTCCGATCTACGCAGAAAGAGCTAACTGTGTCTTGAAGTCTTGCAGTGGTATACTTGGTTTTTGACTTAATTTTATTAATTATAGGATCCCAAGCAGGTGGTAATACCCAACCATCTTCTCTATTAAAATTAGGATGTTTTTTAATTTCAATAGCCTCGCGAATCATCCTTGGTAGGAATCGGTGTTCTTTTGCGAGGATTTGTGGTTAAATTAGTTTCATTTAAAAGTTGTCTGCTGCTGCCGTTGGCATTGTGATTATTCTGGAGTCTCAGCTGCTCGTTGAGATGCTGGATACTCAGCATCCGGTTGATGTCGAGCTCAGGACCGCCCGTTGAGACGCCAAATATTTTTGAAAATATTTTTACTTTAATGTAGTGACGAAACGAGCAAAACGTTCACATGATGGTAAGTGCAACGTCTGCTCATAACAAATGCTGTGTCACCCACAACATTTCTGTTTGACAGCACACTGAGCCTGTCACTCTGAGTTCTTAAGTCTCATATGCCCCGTGATTACGCTAGCTCTCAGTGCCCTTCAAACCGTAATGTTTGCAGACCACTGTTTCACGGCAGAATAACGGGCCCTGCGTGCTGTTGTTGCCGATCTTGGGACTGTTCTGGTGTCTTAGCAGCCCGTTGAGACGCCAGATGCTCAGCATTCTGTTGAAGTCGACCTGGGGACTGTTTAAGTGTCTCAACAGCCCGTTGATACGCCACATACTCAGCGTGTTGTTGAGGCCGATCTTGAGACTGTTCTGGTGTCTCAGGAGCCCATTGAGACGCCAAATACTCGGCATTCTGTTGACGTTAAACTCAGAACTATTCTGGTATCAAAACAGCTCGTTAAGATGTCAGTTATTCAGCGTACTGTGGACGCCTATCTTGAGACAGCTCTGGTGTCTCAGCAGCTCCGTGTGCTGCATTTTTGTAATTCGCGTATATAATATAATTAGGATATGGAAATAAGATTGTGCCTTAGTTTATCTCTTAAGTTTACGCTTACGCTGAAACATCTGACTTTTATTTACAATTATAAGCCTAAGCACCGATTCAAAAATGACGCACTTCCCATACAAACTTGCGACCATAATTTTACCCCCTTAGTTAATATTAGAATTATCTGAGTTAGTTCAAAAACTCTGTTGAAACTGACTTTTATTAATAAACAGACGCCTAAACAACATTTCCAAAAACACGGAACTAGTCACGGGTAATACCAGCCGAATGTAATTGATAGTTTTCTTGTAAATAGTAAAATTAGGCAAGTTCATTTTTCGGGTAAACGTTCCGGGCGGTCGGCAACATGACGTTTACGTCTCAAAACGCTAAAGTATCAACATATTGCACAGCTTTTGGGGGTAATCTCCATAGTTCATCACGGCATCAGCCGACATCCAGCCTCAAGTGTTTTATCTAATTCTAGGCACTATAAGATCTTCGTCATAGATAAGATAAATCGTCCATGTTGGCAGTATTTGTAGATCTTTTCGTCTGTGAATATTGTGATTGACCGACCAATCCAAATTTAAGAACTCCCTGGCAAAATTCAACCGACCTGCTTTATGGGCATCAGTTATATAATCTTTTTTAGCTTAACGCCTGTAGTGCAATCCCTTAATGCGCAAATGGCGGCAAAAAGGCTCAGTACTGACGTTAAATTATTCTGCAAAATGGGCCGTAGATGTAAAACCGTTATCTTCATACACGCGTCTCATTATTTCCTATAGCGTCCTCGTTACTTTAGGATGTCGACCACTTCGTCTGTGATCATGAAGATTGCCTCGTTCGTCTTATGGTGTAGTTCAAATTTGTACGATAAAACGTGATATATTTAATTCTAAAAAATATTTATATAGATAAATTTATTTTGGAATATTATCATTTTTATATTAATTAAATATAGGTTTTGTGACTTCGACCTTACACTGCACTTTTTTTAAATGTTAAAAAAATTACGAAACTTCCTCTTATTATCTCGACTATTTATATGCATTGTGATATTTGTCCCTTTTTTATGCCTAGTAGATTTTTATACTTAAATCCCCCCTTTTTTACAATGCGCATAACAAAAATTGTACACTTGATGAGCAATATAATGTTAAATACTGGATAAACTCAACTCGGTGAGAAATGAAAAATAAACAAATCTAAGTACTCAATTATTTATTTAATATCAAAGATTTGACTTATCTATAATGATTAAAAGAAAAAGGTAGCTAGGCATTTAAACGTACGATTGGTACGTTTAAATATTTAAAAGTTAATTGTACTGTTATGTTGTTGCTAATAAATGCCCAAATACAATTAACTTTAAAACAAAATCTTTAATAATTTGACACTATTTTGGCACTATTACATACATAAATAAGAATCAACGAACAATCATTTCAATTTTATAATGAAAAAGTTATTTTAATCTAAAAAGGAGCCGCTCGCCTACACTGATGTTTACTGACGATTTCTGCGACCTGAAAATTACAAAATATTATATTAGTTTGTGGTTAAATTGGTATTGGTATATTAATTGGTATTGGTAATGTCGTAGCGGCGTAAGAAAATTCGCCTCCCTATGATATCCGTGGGTGTCGTAAGAGTTGACTTGGAATAATGCCGGGGAAATCTTATGGCTTCTGGCAGATGGCGGAAGAACCATCTCGAAAACCGCCGTACCAAAATACACAGACCGTAAACCAGTGTCTAGTTAATTTAATTTGTGCACATTTTCCACCAGAAATCCATCAAAAACGCTTTCTTCATCACTTACAATTTACATTTTAATTTAAATAAATTCTGCCTTACGCTAGAAATTCTCATGTATCGTGAGTGTATTTTACAGACATAAACTTCACACGTACAGCACAACGAAACCCGAAAACCTACGATTTTTGCACAAATATTGGTCCCGGCTGGGATTCGAACCAAGGACCCCAGACGTAGAATTCACACTGGTGCTCTGACCACTAGGCAACACGGTCGTCAAAATATTATTATTTTGTTGCTTGACACTGCACCTGACCCCTCTGATCTTATCTAGTAAGCGCCTATCGTTAATGCAATAAGATGGACTTTGCAATCGCACAGCAAAAATACAATAATATTTATGTATGGTACATATGTATGTCCATTTATTAGCAGCGATATGTTTGTGCTGTGCAATTGCCGAGACACGATCTGTTTTATATAAACAAAGACGTATAATAATAACAGAGACACCAAATATTCACTATTGATTAGGAAACGTACTTAATTTATAACAAAATTGTCGAATTTTTTATGGTATTAAATAAAGCCCGTTATGCCCATTAATTTCAGTGGTTACAGTGTCCTCCAAAAAAAAACATCCGTTTGGCGGCTGCATAGCTCCTGAATAAAAGTGGAAGGACCAGTGTGACATTCATTAGAACCATAGAGTAAATCTAAAGTTGTCAGTCAGAATTTCGTGGAGTATAGCCACATTACACTTATATTTATTTTCAGAAATTAAACTGCATCTTCTTTTTTTAAGTGCATCTTTCACTTGTTTAATAAGTAATGTTTTTAATTTAAATAAAACTAGATTTTACGGATTTCATCGCGAATAATTTACTATTTACAACCAGACTTTACACTGTCAACTGTCACAGATCATTTGTGCTCTCGGAAATAAAGATTTTCCGACGGTAGCTAGCTGTAATGGATGTTACCTGTTAGTAAGGGACTTTTTCCAGTGTGACTCAACGTGTTATTACGATTCTGAATTACTTACAACATGTTTCAAGCCTTCGAAGAAGATTAATCAGTTTTTACAATCTGCATCACAGAAGCTTGCAAATGAACACTGACCAAGGATGATTCACGAGGCTATTGAAATGAAAATAATTCAGTAGCCTCGCGAATTTCAATATGGTTGGGTACTATTAACGGCTTGGTATCCTATTATTAATAAAATTCAATCAAAAACCAAGCATACCACAGCAAGACTTTAAAACACAATAAGTGTCATCAGTCCTCCTGTGACCGTGGGTGCTGAAAATCGCACTAAACGTCGGGTTATAAATAGTAAATTATACGCGATTAAATCTAGTTTTATTTAAATGTGTAGATCGCGTACATATAATGTTTTTACCTATATTTTGAGTATTTCCGATTTCCGTATAGTTACGATCATTATAATAATATTTAGTATAGTAACTTTCTAATATTCTCTCTTTTTTTTGGAGATGTATATATATATAGTATTAAAATACATTATTTCTAAATTAATAACAACATCCAATACCAAATTTAAATGAGTGATTGGATATCAATATTCAAATAAGTATGCAATGTTAACTTTATAATTATAAATACAAAAATATAAATAGTACGAATAAATAAAATAAAACTGATTATATTTCAATCAACAACATAGATAGAGATAGAACATAGGTAAGGAGAAACGAAGGAGAGAATATTTTTACACCTATAAGTGTTTTGCTTAAAAGCACGTTTATTACCCTTATCTTTGGTGGACTTCACTTGTTTATTTTTGTTGCATTTTTTAGTAATGCGCCTGCTTTGATCGCAAGTCCGGTCACTGTTGGCTTTCAGCATATCAGTCCTAGACATCTCGCCGTTGGGGCTACACTCACTCCAGGAGGACTTCTCATAACGGCATGCTACGTATAAAACAGGAATGTTAGCGTTAATATAAAAATATTACTAATGAACAAATTATAAATCCGTGACAATTTGCAGTACTGTAACGCCTCCGTATATTATGTATAATTATGTAGTATAGAGCGGTTTAGTGCTAATAATTTTAAAAAAGTCTTAAATTTTCAACAAACAAAGATGTGATTATTCTCAAATAAATAATATCCTCAGAATATTATTTATTTCTCTGAAACATTGGGTACTTCGCGGTTCTTTCTGTTCGTCGTGCATTGCAATTAACAGTTGTTAATGGTGTCGGCATCGGAGCTCAAGCACAGGTTGTTCGCTGACTATGAAATTTGAGTCGAACGCCCTGACCCTGACCTTCTGCGGTTATTGTTTATTATCACCCATCACCATTATCAACATTTCAGCCCATCACAAGTCTACTGCTATACACAGGCCTAGATTGCCTCAAAACACGGCCTGAGCTATCTGCATCCACATGGACTTTCCGTAAAACCGTGCAGGTCATCGTTCCATCTAGTGGGGGTCGAACTACTCCAACTCTCCAAAGGTTTTCGGCTATACTAGCTCTATTTTGATATTTAATAACAATTCTCAAACATATAAGTAGTAAGGATATGATTAAGTTATGAAAGCGTTTACCTTTTTTACATTTTTTCTGGATCGTCTTGGTGCGTTCGCAATTTGACAGGTCGCCTTTTTTCAACGTAAGAGTCCTTGAGCGAATGTTGGTTTTGGAGTCACATTCGGACCAAGCACCTCTCACGTATCGACAGGTTTCTAAATAAAATAAATAGAAATACGAAAAAAATTACTTCACCAAGAACAAATTTGCATCAGCATCGCATTAATCATAAGCCTTTTTTTTCATCAAATAAAGTGACGATACGTGCAAAACGTTCACTTGTAAGTGCAACGTCTGCCCAAAAAAAATGTCACCTAGTTTCAGCGCTCAGCACCCTGACCTACCCTGACCTACGGAATGAGATGGGGCCGCCTTATTTATTATCCTTAAAAATCCCTTAACCACATTGTTTAAAATTGTTAACATAAATATGAAATAAATCATCAATACAATTCATCATTGGGAACACCACTAAGCATGTCTACCCTGTAAATGCGAGGTAATTGTCATTGTAGTCACGTGCGTATACAATAATGTGAAAGTGTCTTAGTGTCTTAAAATCAGGAGGATGTTACTGCCCACTCCTCGGTTTATTCATTCCCCCTTGATTAAAATGGACACAAGACGCTTAACGGTAATCGTTACGTCTTCATTATTTAAGGTCTTACACACAAAGCAGGACAGCAAAAAGTCTAAAATGTGGTGAGTCAGTAACTGAATCATACAACAGTGTAGGTATTTGGGCATGGAAGTAGGAGGAAAGAAAAATAAGAAACAATACTGAGCATTTAAACATACACATTCACATTCAAGGGGATATCGACCGGTATTGAATTTGCGACTAAAATGACAAAAGAAGGTGAAAAATAGCGTCGATTAACTAACCTTGTAGCTAATTCATATTTTTGAATTTATTTATTTTATAGTATCTATTTCTGCAACACGTAATATAAATTACATATGATTAATAATCAACGCACCACCAAAACCTATAGGAATTTAACTGTGACATGTGGTCACTAGTTATACGATGTTCTTTTGTAATATTTAGATAGTACCTAGTTGTTTTTTTAGCCAATTTACATTGTTTTCGTTACAATAATAAATTTGATCTCACCCTGGAATTCATATAGTATACAACTAAGAGCAAATAGTATGTACTCTCATTTTAGAGTACTTTTCTTTTCATTTACTGTTAATTTTTTTGCTTGTATTGATTTTACTTTAATTGCCTTTGATTGCATACAGCAATAAAATAATAAATAAATAGTAGGTACTCTCAGTATTCGAAAAAGGGATAGTTAAAATAATAATTTTATATATTTGCCAACTACATATTTGTGTACTACTGGAGAATGGTCTCGAACAAATCGTACCTTTTTCATATCTAAATTTTTCACTTCAACTACTTCCAATCATCATGCCTTCCGTAATCTCCTCCAAGACTCGCTTATCCTATCCGGGGCCTAGTATAAGTGCATTAAATATATCTAATAAGCTCAGGAACATAAAGAAAAGATAACTGGGAAGACAATCGTTTAAAATTTGGGATCATTTACGATAAGGAATTTATGTGCAATTAAGTTTCTTAAAGTATTTCGGAGGAAATATAATACATATAGAACTAAAGCTTAATGAACAGCACACTTTTTTGTGAAGCTGTGTTTCAATTAAGATGGTTTAATGAATGCTGACAATAATTTTTATAGTATTTTTATGTGTATGTGAGAATGCAGCTTGAGACTAATAGATGTGCGCGGACAATTAAGCTAATAGGCCAAATTCCTCCAGAAGTCATTTGCATTGTTACCAATGACTAACGATTCATTTGAAACGATTAGTGAATGTAAACATTTATTTCGTAAAGTCCTTCTCTTGCTGTACAAGTTTCCATAATGTTATTCTCTTTTTTTAACTCTGCCTAGTCAACAAAGTATTATAGTTGTGAATGAGCTTAAAATTTTTATATAACACTTTAGTTAAAAGGTTTGATAAGGAATGTCAATAGACCTTAGTATGTTTAATGTTAGCTCTAAAGTATTTCTTTGAGATAAATTTAAAGAAATTAATATCTTAACCTGGCATCTCAATATATATTTGAAAACGTTATGTATTTACATAATAAAAAAAGAGACGTTCATAATGTAAATACTACGAACTAGTACAAACTGATAAGGCTAGTTACTCGACTTCACACAGTCAGTAACTTTTTACAAGAAAAATCCTAGAAAGTGCACAAAGTATTTCAATTAAAAAAGTTCGAATTAGTTATTAAACAGACTTTATTAAAAGGGTTATTATTATATAAAAGAATACTTGGATGAAAACCCCTGGGAAGGTGTTCGCTGTCAAGCTAATTCTACATCTTTATATTTTATGATACTACTGTTATGATATTGTTTTTAAAATGACATTTCAAAAGTTTAAGGCATTTTTTCGCGCAAAAGTGTAGTTAAAAAAATTATGATCAATGAATATTTGCAAATAATGTATTTTGAATAATAATAATTCTATTCTATTAAAATGTTTTTTTTTTATTTTGACAGCATAGCATAGTGAAAAAAAAAAACCCTTCAATCTTGTGTTAAACGGTTATTCTAAAATAATAAAGGAGTCAAAACGGTGTCGCAGACATCTGCATTGGCCTAATTTCGAACTTTAATTTTACACACATATATACATACATAAGGTCACGACTTTATCCCATAAGGGGTAGTCAGAGACTGGGCACTCACTGCAAATACAGATGACTGCCACAATCCACGTTTCACCGAAACAATATAATGCACTCGGTGTGACAGGTGGTGAGCCCATCGCCACCATGCGCTGTTGGTTGCACAGTGCAATTTAATTCCCTTACTCGCCTTTTGCGAGATCCATTGGATGAGATGGAGTGGTAGTATTCTTTTAACGAGCCGCCACCACACGGCTTTAATTTTAGCAATTTACATAACCTGACAAAATATGAAAATAAAGTAAGTTTTACTTATTGATATGATTTCAAAATTACTTTAAATTAATGTAATATTTTTCACTATAAATATAAACAAATTATTTGCCTCAAGAAATTTTTATTTACTAATGCAATCATTCTTAATTTAATTATTAGTAATTATAGAAATAGAAACAGCCGAAATGTGTCCGGCAGAGTAGAAAAGCACCTATCTCTGTCCTACCGAGGTGTCGTATGAGGCGACTATTCGTGCAGAATAGAACCATAATATGCAATCCTGTCAAAAAAAAATTTTGACTCATACCAAAATGTGGAGATGTGATTCACCCCCCGTCACGTCGCGTTTCCCGCGAGGGCTAAAAGTGGGCTACGTGAGTGGCCTCAGCTTACCTATTATGTGGGAAAAAAGTGTGACTGTATGTATGTAAATCTAGAAATGAACCGCTTTTATGTTAGTACTTTATTAAAAATAATTATTAACATTTAATTAATGTTTAAGTACAACTATATACAAATAATACTTTGATGTACCCCTCGTCCCTCGTACCCTAATATCTGATCGTTTTAATAAGAAGAACTGAGACAGATGTACCTACGGTATTATTTTTTTTATATACGAGTATAAATATTGCACACTTAGCGTTTTACAAACATAAGGTCGGTCGGCCAGTTTCATACAAGCTTAAACCTGACCATAAAGTGACGTGTCCATAAATGACCTACGGTTTGGACTTTCGGCGTCTACTCGAAAAGTGGCAGTGGTGTTTTTATTTACTGAATTTTATAATTTCTGTGTATATTTTGAGTTTTGATGATTTATATTGACAGTTTATTATGCAACAAATGCTCGTGAAAGTGTACAATGATTGGAAAATTCAGTTTAAGACCAAAATTGTTCCTTTCGTTTCGTCTCCATCAGTCCAATCAGGCAAATCTTCAGTAAAACTCAACTACCATTTTACTGTCGATCGAAATGAAGTTATAATTAAATAATTAGTCGACATTGGCAAAAAAGACTTGGTTTGTTAACTGATTCACAGGATCAAAAAAGAAGACCTCCGCTTTGATCGGTTGTTTTAGAATAGAATAGAATAGATTTTTTTTATTGAATATAGATTATTTACATAATACTTATTGAAGGTCTTTTTTTTCTTTCCTTAACTACACTGGTTCGCAAATAATACCCTGTCCTGCGAAGAACCAGTAAGAATCCCAGCTTTTTGATTGAAAGACTTTGTGCACTTTCTAGGATTTTGTTGTAAAAACGTATACATTGCCCCATAAAAGAGTTACTGACCCTGTGAAGTCGAGCAACTGGCATTATTAATTTATGCTTGTTCCTGATGTTTACATTATGAACATCACTTTTTTTGGAAACTGATTTATGTTCTTGTGTACATACAAAACGGTTTCAAATATATATTGAGAGGCCAAGGTTAAGATATTAAATTCTTTAAATCTATCTCTAAGAGAGACTTTAGAGCCAAGATTTTAAATAGCTCTTACGGCCCTCTTTTGCAAAACAAAAATCGCTTCTACATCTGTCGCATTTCCCCATAGCAAAATACCATAAGACATTATGCTACGAAAATAACTAAAATAAACTAATCTAGCAGTTTCATCATAAGTCAAATTCCTAATTTTTTTTACAGCATAAGCTGCAGAGCTAAGTCTACTAGCTAGTTTAGATATATGAGGGCTCCATTGAAGTTTAGCGTCAAGAGTTATTTAAAGAAAGTCAGTAGTATCCACAAGGCTCATTTCTTCCCCATTCACAAGCACATTTACGTCTAATTGTTTAACATTTGGTGTTGTGAATTTAATATATTTTGTTTTATTGCCGTTTAAAAGCAAATTGTTAACGTTAAACCAATGTACTAATTTTGAAATAGCATTATTCACCTCGACATATAATAAAAGTTGACATTTTATCTTAAAAATCAAAGACGTATCATCAGCAAATAATACTATATCATGGTTGTCCCCTACTAGGTAAGGTAAGTCATTAATGTAAATAAGAAATAGAAATGGGCCGAGAATCGAACCCTGCGGGAAACCTATAGATACTGCTGATCCGGAAGAACTCGTACTTTTGATAACTACTTTCTGCGTTCTATTGCTCAAATATGAAGTTAGAAGTATAAGTGCAGAATTTCATATACCGTAATGATGTTGTTTCCTGATAAGTGTTTCATGATCAACGCAATCGAAGGCCTCAGAAAGATCACAGAACACCCATGGCATCCTATGATCTCTCCCAGTCATCAAATATATTCTTAATAAGTTCAACACCTGCATCGGTTGTAGAGCGACCCCTTGTAAAACCAAAATGGTTTTTGTGAAACAATTTATGTAAATTAAAATGTTTTAACATTTGATTAAGTATAATTCTTTCAAAAATTTTACTTAATGTTGGTAGTACGGAAATAGGTCTAAAGTAAGCAGGGTCCGATGTACTACCAGATTTAAATAAAGGTATGATTTTACTATGTTTCATCAAATCAGGAAATTTATACTGCTCAGTATATATACGGCATAGTAACACTTACTATGCCGACTAGAGTTGATCTATTATTTTATTTTCTTATTATTTATATATGGAACAGTTGTAAACAATTTTCCAGTGTCAAGTAATATATCCAGGTATACAACCTTCAAGCAGCAAGACTTAAAAATTTCGATCGACACTAAAATGATAGTTGACTTTTATTAATGATTTGCCGGGCTGATGAAGACAAAACGAAGTACAACTTTGGTCCTGAATTGATTTTCCAATCACTCTTACTTCTGTGCAACTGTATAGTGTAGTACTCCTGTACTACACTGTACAATTTCTGCATTATAAACAATCAATGTTAAACATCAGAGCTGAAAATACAAAATTCAATAAAAACTGTCACTACCGCCACTTCTTGAGATGGCGCCCATAATAATTTTATTTTCATTTTGATTTTGACGGTTGCATGCCTCTTAAGTTTCTTATTTCTTGGCAAGAAAATTAATTCGAAATGTCATACTTCATAAACTTATTAACACACAGAAAATAGCAAATTAAAAATAATAATTCAAAGCCGCATTACACTACGCAATGATATAAAACATAGGTACTGATGAAATAAGGTGCGTTCTAGTTTGCATTCAAAAACATTAAGGCGATTAGATAATGCTTTTGGCAATTAATTAATTTATTAGTTATGAATCAATCACAAAATAATGAAATTCTTAAATTAGCATAAGCATGTTTGGAGCTGCTGCGTGGAAGACGCTTTTTTGATTAAATAATTATATGTGTATGATTTCTAACCTCTATTTTTAGCACCCCTCTCATTGCGGACGAGCACCTCATGGTCGCTTTCCTCTAATACTTCGCCATCTGCCGACGCCAGAGCTACTAATAGCACTATGAGACCGGCAACCATCCACCACCAGTGTTTGTGCTGAAAAATAAATACATTTATAACCAAAAACTTTACAGCAAACTAGATGTACCAGCGAGCTGTCTTTGGTTATGAAAAATTATGTTGGAAATTTACTTTTATAAATATAAAATAAAAATATAATATAGAAATAAAATATATAATAAAAATTAAATAAAAATATATACTAAAACTAAATTTAAATAAAGTTTAAGTTTTTTTCTTGGCCGAAATAAGTGAATCGTAAGGTTAATAAAAAAAAGAGCTCTGTTATAACTAAGGGACAGAGCGCTTTCTTGGTGGTGTAATACGCGAGCTACCTGAGTCCCAATACTGGCACTAATTGCTGATTGCAATTTTAAGTGATGAAACTACATTATGGGCGTTGAAGGAAAAACTTTTGGAGGAAACATCCACGTTTGAGAATAATACTAGAATTACATAGATATGAAATCCGTAAATCCGTAAAGAAGCATCGTGGTGAACTCTCCCTCTAAAATTCTCTCAAAAATAACAGGAGGCCTGTGCCGTATTTACAGTCGTTTGTAGGCTGTTACTTTAGTTAACATATATTTATGACTAGCGATCCACCCCTTTTCGCACGGGTAGATAGATGTTAGAAAGATAAATTAGTACTTTATTTGGACAAATAGAACAACAACAATCCCTTCACTAACATTTTTGTAGCGACTATGCTCATCGGCGGCTCTGCAGCTTGTCAGGTAAGATTAAGTTACCAAAATAATGTTTTATTTATGGGAACATAAGCCATGAAAATTTAGTGGCTCAGAGCTTTCTTGTAAACAAAATTTGATGTCGTGTTAGCAAAATAAAACGACCGCTCTCGACCGCTGCGCAAAGGGTGCCCCAAGTCGCATGAAACGAGCGTTCGAGACCGCGGCTGCTATATTTATAATATAGCGTAGTTTAAAATTAAAAAAAAAAATACAATTAAAATAATAAACCACTATTCAAATGTCTCTAGTTCACAAAAAAATAAATGAGTAGGTAGGTAATCAATAGAACTTGTCTAAGCGCGCGTAGCGCGGGCGAGCGTATGGTTGTTCGCTCACACCGCAACTTTTACCATTTTTATACCCGTCGTGTCTTCTAAACGATAGGTCCGATTCGAATAATATATATAGTATATTATTCGAATCGGATATAATAGTATATAGGTATAAGAATTTTTAAAATCGGTTCAGTAGTTTTTGAGTTAATTCATTACAACCAAACATACAAAAATCAAATATTTTCTATTTATAATATTAGTTTAGATATACTCATAGGTAACGAATATATTTATTAAGATATTTGAAATAAACATTTGTTTGTAAACATTACGTTAATCATCTGAATGCTATTATGATAGTTTTAAAGTTATCCTTAATAATCAGAATTTTGATATTATCCAGTCTGTAAACATTAAAATTAAGATAAAGTATCCACACGCAAACATTGTTGAGTTTCGAGCAAAGTAGAAAGTCAGTGCAGTAAATACAGTTTTTGGAAGGCATTTAAAATATTCAATTTTTTTTCGGATGTCGTATTCCGTGTGCTTTTGTTTTCAAGGATTTTTGTTTTTTCGTGACGTTCTGTCAGATGGTTCTGAAGTTGCTTGAAATCAACTAAACGAAATTCTGACAGTCGTAGACAAAGCTTGTAAATTATAAATTATCGTAATGCATTTAACTTTCGAATAAAAGTTAATGAATCCCATCGATCCCTAGCCATTTATTTATTTTTTATCAAAAGCAGAATAGTTTTATCCGAAAAAAAAAACAAAAAAAATATAAATCCAGAGACGGTAAACTAACGCCGAATAGTAAGGTTACCTTTACCTTTGCTTAGAAACCTGTTTAAAAAACAGATTTACTCAAGATAAGCTTCATTTCTTTCCATTTAGACAAAACAACCAAATATTTCTTCCCAGCGCCCTTCTAGACGGCTCTTGTTATATTATCTTGTTATGTTATCGGAGCTTATTAATAATATAATATAAATAATTTACAGCTAAGTAGTACTCGTATTCTACGGGGTATAAAGATCACGATTCTCACATAAACATAGACACGATAATGTAGCCAGTGTTTCCATCTCAGCTTCCACGCCCATTTTCATTTATTTTTAATCAATTATTAGTGATTTTTTGTGCAGATTTTTCACTTTGGATCCATTACCGTTTGTCATTAGGTTACATTTTGTTACTTCTCTTTGTTAAGTACAAATTCTGAGCCCTAAAAGTATAACTTTAACTTATTTATATTCTACATGCCGCATATAGCACAGGTACCGAGCGCTCGTCTTAAATTTTATTGTACACTAGTGAACTACTGGATTCGATTCCCTGTGCTGGCTCCTCTAAAATTGATCTGCAATTTTAATTGCCGATTTACCACTTGCTCGTCGGTGAAAGAAAACATTGTAAGAAAACCTACATGTCTGAGAAATATTTTCAGGACATGTGAAGTCCACCAACCCGCATTGGGGCAACGTGGCGGACTCTTCGCAGCTCCTAAACCTGAAAAATAGTCGGACATTTCTTGGACATTATTTACTTTAATTTTATTATTTTTATTTGGTGTTCAAATACACAAAAGCTCCTTCATAGACGTCACAAAGAAGCTATGATAGCGCGGTCACATTGCTTATGTGATGGGCAGGACTAGTAAAAGGCGACATGCCCACCGCGTACATATAGTTACTACGCGTTGGTATATATAGTTATATATACATATTGTTAAATATGTTTTGTTGTAATGCTTCTTTATTTTTATGACATTTATCACATTTGTATTAAAAAAATACTTTATGCTTCAAACTTTGATAAGCAGGAATGAAATATTTCGCTTCGCATTTAGGTAATAAGTTACATTCAGAAACTTCGCAAAAGCTTGCATATTTAAATATTCATCTGTAATACATATATTTTTTTAACAAAGTTGTATACTATAAATTAATATACTTATAATAACTTTAGTATTTTTTTTAATTTATTATTGTAACGACATATCTATCTTATCTTCTTGTCCGAATATTATTAGGTATAACGGTTGTCAGAAAAAAAAAACTTATGAACGTACTATGCGCCATCTTGTTTATTATTATTTTAATAACATGTTCAACGAAGATACTGTCCAGTCAACGACTTTTATTGTTTCGCAGTTACGGACTCAATACTAAAATAAACTTGACGCGTCTCGCGCGGGTCAATTATTGGTGATAACTAACTCTAGTGAAAATGTATGTTATTTATAGGCTAAGGACAGGAAGTGTTCAATGATTGTATGCGGGTATGACCCTGTCTTCGTGATTGTGCTTTTGCTCAATAATGTAGTTCATTTGTAACTCATCTATTTCTATTCTTACATTCCTAATAACCGTCAATAAAAGTGGAAAACAAGAAAACTAAAACCTACTTAATACTTACATTAAAATATTATTCCTCTTTTAAATACATTAAGTTAATCGGTATAGTAAACTTTGCTTAACAACCAACGTAGCTACTAAAAGCAGATGTCAAGTACCGAGACCTCGGCGCGGAATTGCATCCCTGACCTATAATTCGAACAAAGACCCCTGGACGTAAAGAAACAAAGAACGCAAAGTGTCTATACGTAATACTACACTAGTTTGCATCTCCATTACTCTACCGTGGCACGAGTATTGATTTACTCCAGCAAGGCTCAAAAACAAAAAAGCTCGTATAGGCTGCATTCCACAAAAAATCCCATAAAAATACCTACATATGGTAGATCTATTAAAAACCAGCGGGTTAGAGCGGGACGGATTAAATTGCATAGGTTACGGAAACCGGCACAATATTTGTGTCGGATGACAAGAGATCACACACACAGATGGAAGTAAAATTCTTTCCTCCCTATCCCGTGGTATAGCGGGGTCCGACGCATTAATATTAAACTGCGATGACGATAGCATGTTCAGTCAATTTAAATAATAAATTGATAAACCACACAGTGTTATATGTTATATATTATTATTTAAACAAACATGCTACTTTCAATCAAAAAACAAATTAATTAACAGTGTAATATACTTTAGTTTGTAATTAAACATTTAAAAAAAATGTCGATTGTTCAATTAATAGTATTGATTGTAAAAGTTTGCATAGCGAAATATCTCGCCCAAAATTTGTTAATGTTCGCTAATTTGTCTCGAATAGCTTTGACACGCATTATAAATGGCGCCAGATCATGTAGGACACGACTATATTAGTGTAATATACAAAGTTATTATGCCGTTAACAAAATAGTTCATATGTGTACTTACCTCCATGTTCGTAGTTTGATGCCGACTGTGCTGGGAACGACGCGTGCTAGCTGGTCGGCGAACGTTACGCGAGTGCGCGGCGCTCGGGGCGACTCCGGGAGAGGACGCTTGCCTATTGATCTGTCCCTTACACCCGGGACTGGTACAGTACCACCGTATACTGTTACTGCACGGTCCAGTCCTGTTCCTGTACGTACTCCCCACCCTCCAGCCACCGCCCCGCCCGTCAGATCTCTCTATCTGCGGACAGGCAAGATTTATTACTTTTTCCGGGAATGACAGGATTTCCTTAGCGGAACGAAGTCGATTTTTCTGCTTCTGGACGACAATTAACTTTGAAGCTTTGCAATTTTAGACGAAGTCTTTTAGTTTATTTTATTTTATTAGCGAATTACAATTTTAAAATATATATCATAAATGTGTATGTTAATCAAGAGCCGCGGTATCTCATTGGTGAGGCGCTCGCTAAAGTGTCATAGTACGCGAGTGATCTAAGTTCGATCCACAGTACCAGCACCACTTAAATTAGTAATTGTAATTGTAATGTGCCGATTTACTGCGTCATCAGTGATGAAGATAAGATATAGTGAGAAAACCTGCATGTGATGAATATATTTCGACATGTAAAGACCGCTAGCTCCCATTGGCAGCAGCGTGGCAGGCTCTTTCCGGCTACAAAACTCAAAAAAAGGGGATCTGTGCTCAGCAATGAGGCATTTATACGCTGTAATATTTTCACAATGTGTGTTTATTTTGCCTGCATACTTCGATCTGCAATTTTGTTATTTTCATATCATTAAATGTAAATGTAATATAAACGAATAAAAATAAATAAATGAGTGATTATGAAATTTTCTATGGTAACTGACACTTGTTACAAATAGACATTTTATAAATAAGATAGTAACTGTCGCACTAACTGTATTGTTGATATAGTGTAGGGCGACACTCCAATAGATGGAGCGACGACCTGTACTGTTTTGCGGGAAATCGTTGGATACTGGTGGCTTACTGTGATGTTTGGCAATCTATAGAGGAGGCTTATTTACCAGTGGACTTGTGACAGGCTGAAATGATGATAATGGTGATTGTTGGTGTGTGGTACGGCGCAGTATGGTGGTTGTGCTAGAGAATCTTCCTCCTCATTTCATTCGATTAAGGAAAACACCATTTCAACCGGAGTTGTCGGTAAACCCATCTCAATTACACCAGACAAGTTCTATCTAGACCGGCGACTGATAGCGTCCAAGTACGAAGTGTCTGGTATAGCGATCGGCAATCCTTCGCCAAGCATGTCTAAAATCCACGCTACTTGGACGTGACCCAGCAGTGATCTTTTTACAGGTTGTTGTTGTTGAAGAACAACAAACATGGAAGATAATGAAATTTACACAAATAACAGAACCTCAGTATAGACTAATGTTAGTAAGATAAGATCTCAATAAAAACCTTCTTGAGATCTTACTGAGAAACTGTAAATTAATACTAAAATGCCTTAGCAAATTCTAGCACACCTTACTAAATAAAGTATTTATAAAATTACAATTGTATATTGTTTGTACTACGAAGCTTAGATTGGCTTTCTTGAAAAATCCACTCGTAAAAGCATTGCTTTCTTAAATATAGATGCAATTTCAGACATTTCAGAAGCTATCCGCATAGCGGGCGTAACTCCGAGTACACTCATATACGAGTATGTCGGAATTCCTCGCTTCTTGCCTTTTTCTTTCTTTTTACGTCTTCTCGGCGGCTCTTGTCGGATTGAAAAGAAAACAACAACCGCCATTTCTTTTGCATGTTGTTGGAAAAAGACTTTTCGACTATTTCTGAAAGCGCACGCTGTGCTTCCAACATTTTATATTTATACGCATATTATTACACTTACAGTGTAGTGGAAATTGAAATACCGTGTCCCATTCGCGACGAGTTCTACTAATGAATAACTCACACATAGATGTTGGTATATTATTCATTGGTATTCAATATAAATAAATATAAATTATTCGTCTGTGATTTCAGGTTGATATTTTGTATCATCATCATCATCATCATTTCAGCCTACCATAGTCCACTGTTGAACATAGGCCTCCCCCATAGATTGCCACAAAACACGGTCCTGAGCCACCTGCATCCATCGACTTCCTGCAAAACCGTGTAGGTCGTCGCTCCATCTAGTGTGGGGTCGACCTACACTGCGTTTGCCGGTACGAGGTTGCCATTTGGAATATTTTGTATACTTGCCCATAAACTGTTCCAAACCAATTTGCCACGGAAGTAAGTTTGTTTAAGTTTGTTTGTAAAGGATTTTTTTAGAAATATTGCAAGGAAAAATTTCTAATATTTTTTTAATATCATTGCCCCACACTCCCGCAACAATCAATAAATATTTGTAGGTCATACAAACATTTATCCCGTGCGGGAATCGAACTCGCAGCCAATAGCTTAGCTACTACACAAACCGAGTCGACGTACTCGTATATTTTATAGTAGTTGTACATTAAATAATGCTTTAAAAAAAAACCGAAAAACCGCATGTGGCAACATTTTGTAATTGATGTACTATATCACGCACGCTAAGACACACATTAATGCACGCACACACAGAGTCTCATACATTTTAAGGGTTTTTTATTTCTTAAACATACGTACATATGTAGTAGTTTTATGTGAAAGCATTATGTGATTATCTTTAAGTTATTGCACATTTAAATTTCATCCTTCTTTTTCTCGGATACAGTGACGAAACGAGCAAAACGTTCACCTGATGGCAAGTGCAACGTCTGCCCATAACAAATCACCCAGAACATTTCTGAGGGACACCACGATCCGCCCGTCACCGTGAGACATCAGTTCTTAAGTCTCATCTGCCACTTGATTACAGTGCCCTTCAAACCGAAACACAGTAATGTTTGCACACTGCTGCTTCACGACAGAATAACAGGTCCTGCGGTGGTACCTACCTAAACGGATTCTTGCACAAGAATTCCACAACCAGTAATAAGTAATATTTATGTAACAAGCGGATTATATTTAACTCCGATGTTAACTGCAAATTCCTAGCCTATCGATGTGTATATATTAACGAATATTACTTAAACGCTTTTAAAACAAAAAACAGTTGTACAGATTATACTACGTTGTGGGTGCATTTTACAGATATGCCTTGGACATACACAAACCCGGAATAACTGTGACTGTCCCCTTAGCCGTGCCCCATCTGTGCTGTTAAATGATTTCATTTCATCATAATATTTCAATAAACCGCATGTCTGAGGAATAGACATATTTTGAGGACATGTGTAGTCCGCCAACCCGCATTGTAGCAGCGTGGCGGACTCTTTCCAGCTCCAAAACCCTCTCAGAAATTAAAGGAGGCCTGTAGGACATTCCTAGACTTATACTTTACTACTTTAAGCGGACATAGTCGCAGACACAGCTTGTGTTGAATATTTCTGCGTATTTCAATTAATAGTATTGCAATATCCATTGCAAATAGACTGCTTTTCACGTAATATACAAAATTGATTATCGTAATCGTATTAAAGCTACAAGGGACTAATAAATTGATACGTACATTTAAGCCGCTTGCAAAAATTGGTTTTATTTACATTTTTATACATTGTCCTTATATTTATTATTATTATAAAGCAGACGTAAATTAATTTCGTTATATATAAATTAAATGAATGATAAATATCATCAATTGCAACTGATAGGCAATGATGTTATATTACGAGTACATAGACACGTCATAATCCCAGAAGAAAACTAAAGAAAGCGTTCCGAACGCAGCGACAACATAACACACATTACATTAATGATCACCTGCTGTTTCTCCTAGTCACTCTGGTTGTAAACGGAGTAAGATTGTCTCTTTCCCTGCGATCGCCGTGTAATGGCGATGTTAGAAAAGACGACAATTGTCGCCTTTTCAGTCCGAATGGACGCGCGCAGCCTCCTTCGGACGGTCATTAGACGACTTAAAATATTTAAGATTTTCGAAATCGCGAAAGCACGCAGCGAACGCGACACAGTCCGAACTTCGAGGTTTTTGTAGAAGTTTTTATTTATTTATTTATGTTTGGGTCAAACCAAACCTGGCACGCGGGCCCCCGGCACGCGGGCCCCTGGCCCGCGACCACAGTATCCGATGAAGCTGTAAAAGCCGAGAAGGCTAACAGCAATTACATCACCGAAAATATATATCGCCTTTTCTTAGCTGCACTTTCGGAACACTGTTGACGTGTTACGATACGTCTCTTTTATTTTATAACTAGCTGTGCCTCGCGGTTTCACCCGTAAAAATCCGATCCCGATCGATGATATACATACATATATACTTCCCTATTTGAATCGGATTTTGGGGTTTTAATTTTTTTGCGAGGAACCCTAATTATTTTCCTTAAATTATAATAGCCTAAGTTACCTGGTATTTTATTTATTTTTATATAGATAATATTTGCTATCAGCAAATTGAAGTGTCTGTATGTAATAACAAAATATCTCAATCCTAATGAAATTATATATACGGCACTTATAAGAAAAAAAAAACCATTATTAAAATGTTTGACTGTCTGTCTGTCCGTATGTTTATTCCGGTTAATCTCCGAAATGGCTGGACGGATTTTGACGGGGTTTTCACTGGCAGATATTATAGCGGTTGACTGAGCTACTTTCATTAAGAAAAATTATTAGGAGTCCCCAAAAAAACTCAAACCCTAAAATCCGATTCAAATTGGGAAGTATATATGTATATTACATCGATCGGGTCGGCTTTTCTACGAGGGTAAAACCGCGGGGCTAAACTAGTATAATATAAATTTTAAATAAAACAAGTGTCAATCAAGGCTAATTGCAGTCCCATTTTATATTAATGTATACATAGTGTAAAAATTCCTGCAATACTATAATAATATACGAGCTATTCCCGACACCAAAACCTATCAAAAATTAGAGGAAACGTAGCAGTAGAGCATTTCGATGCTGCTTTTTTTTACATTTACATAACAACCAAATTAAACAGATCACGCTTCTCTGTCTGACGGATAAAAGTTATAGACTTGAAAGTTACACTAATAATTATTATCTAGAATATACGTACATACACAGTATTGGACAAACGTCGTAAAAGCTAAAACTATTTTAATTTAGTTCAGCAAGGGTCGTCTTTGCCGCTAATGAAACTCCGAGCAAGTCATCTAACTTAGATTGCTGGGCGGTACAATTAATAAACAAGAAACGTATTTCCATTTCCAAGAGCGGCACAACAATGCCACGGATATAATAAACGAAGAAAGCTTTTGAGCTTTTTTGCTTTGCTGAAAGATTTTACATTGAAAAGATTTTACAATGCAATAAGACTTATTTATTTATTCTCTTTAAAGATTTTGCACACATTAAAGAGAAATACATTAAAATAGTAATTATATTTGTACAATAGGTGAACATTGTCGCTTAGCAGCGATCTCTTTCAGGCAAACATTTGATAATGAGAAGTAATATAAAGTATAGGATACTACTACCTCGGAAGGGGCAGGAAGAGACAGCAGTAGCTCGGGAGGCCGGGGTCGCTTACCCGGTACTCTAGAGTTTTTTTCCGGACAAGGCAACTAGGTCAAGTACTCCCTGGCGATAACAATATTTCTTTTTAATAAATAGTTATATTGAATGATAACATAACAGCTTCATCACAAGAGAAATGATAAAAGATGTTTATTATGAACAAGATTTGTCGCATAAAAATAAAGTCACATATAATACAAATATCATAAATTATTGACACATTTAAATGCAGAAAATAAACTTATTTTGAATTGTTTTCAGGAATGATTACTGTTTACATTCGGATAATTAGTAAAAATTATTCATCCTTCGCATATAGTTTACCAAAAATAGCCGAAGATATGCATGCTATATTAACTAATGCTAACTTTTCATTTGTACCTACTATATGGTCTACTATTGCCTGCGCAATGAGACATTGACACATCAACACGGGGACAAATAACTCCGTTTATATTGGCTCAGAGACTGTACTGTATGAAATAATGAAACGTATCCTGCGCAGGTGACAGTTCCTGGTAGTGGCCGGAAGTGTTCAGCTGCGAGGATATGACTATATTTTTAAATTTTTGTAGTCATATCTTAAAACGTGTGTTGCTACGTGGCATCTAAAAAAAAATATTTTTATATGCCACCATCATCATCATTTCTGCTAAAAAATACTATTTAAAAAAAGGATATTGGCAATAAACATTATTAGAAAATTTCTATTAGGATGTTGTTTATGATAATACTATCTGTGTGAGGGGCACAGCTGATATATTTTTTAAGGTTTTAGTAAAATTCCATCCATCTAGGCTACAGTTTTTCTGCCGTAAAGCAATAGTGTTCAAACAATACTGTATTTCGGTCTGAGGAGCAACTAGGTCAAGTTCTAGGGCAATAAGAGCTGGTGTAAGAGGTAGTGGGCATATGAGACTTATGAGCTGATGTCTCAGGATGACAGGCGCAGTGTGGCGCCACGCAAAAATAATCTGGGTGACACAGCATCTGTTGTGAGCAGACGTTGCACTTACCATGAGGTGAACGTTTTGCTCGTCTCATCACTTTATCCAATACAAAATGTAACTGCGGCGTACGGCATGGTATCTCGCTGACCTTAGCATTCAAAGTGAACCAGCAATAACCCGAACATTCACACATATTAGGTTCTCAGCTTGCTTGTTTTCGGTGAAGTAATCGCTGTTAGCCTTTTGGCTTTTACAGCTTCATCGGATGCTGTGCTCGCGGGCCCGGGGCCCGCGTGCCAGGTTTGGTTTGACCCAAAACATAAATACATAAATATAAACTCCTACTAAACATCTAAGTTCGGACCGTTGCGTTCGCTAGCGTGCTTGCGCTACAGTGAATATCTCCATAAATTTATTATATGAAGTCATCTAATGACCGTCCGAGGGAGACTGCGGGCCTCCGTTCGGACTGTCGACTTGTGTGTCGGTAACTCTGGGCGGTGAGAACCGCCCTGGAACACGGGTGTATCTGGTGTACGCGGTGTTATTAACGATAGCTGCGCGCCGCTCTCTACGGCGGTCGCGCGACGTTGTGCGTGTGATGTTAAAACTATTAACTGTGTGTACAGTGGTGTTCGGATCGTGGCTGACCGTATCGTGGTCAGGGAGTGCTGAGACGTCCGTGTCGTCTAGCACATTTCGCGGGCGACGTTTACGTTTTTGTCGGATCGATAATTCGCTGCTTTAACCACCAGCGGGTTTGTATGAACCGCGGCTTTTTCGAAAAAAGGTTCTCAGCGTGCAGCTCCTTAAGCCTATAACCTTCCTAATAAACGGGACAGGCCAAATATTTTTTTATAAATTCGGATTGGGAGGTAATTAATTTACTATTATTAACGAATAATATTCAAATGTAGTAATTGTATTTAAGTACATTTGTGGTGTACGCACAACTTGGATCACAATACAAAAACAATTAACACTGAGAAGTTTATCGTAATATTCATCAACATCACAGACCCTCGTAATTCCATTCCTGAATAAAGGCCTTCCTAATGGATTGCCATAAAGCACTGTCCTGAACCACCTCAGTCCATCGGCTCGACACAAACATCACGTAATAGCTTCTTCTAATAGGAGATTGCCTTGCACTACATGTTTGCTTGTACGAAGGAGCCAATCGAGAACTTTCCGGGAACGTAAATGGGTCGTTGGATACGAAACCCAATTAAAAAACCATCAATAAGGCATTCGATCATTGTCCACAAGGACGATAACGTACCGACATCTGTTTTGTGCATAGAAATTGGATTTTTTGTCTATGGGCGACATTTATATTCCAGTCGGTTAGTCGTTTTATCGCCTCCCTGAATTACTTACAAACATCGATTAGTCCTTTCCGACAATGTTAATGAGAATAATTAAACATTAATTAATTTCTTTCTTTAATTTCTAATAAAAAAAGTTGATTTTTAATCTCACTTTTTCGTAGTGAATATGTAATGTATTTATTGATTGTTAAATGCAATTTTTTTTTGTTTATTAAATATTTTTGTCTTTTCTGGCTTTATTAAAAAAAAACTCCTAATACGATGTCGTCGGTATGGCGTGTTTTACAGACATTTGTTCCGAGTGGGAATCAAATCGGCGACCCATAATCACTTTAAGGAATTTTTTATGACATTCAGGGGAAGTAAACTAATATCGCAATATTTTAAATCATGACAAAGAGAAAGACCGGTACGCAATTTGGCACTCAACAAATATACCGGTGTAGTTATTAAACACCTATACATAATTTATATACATAAGAATTTATCACATTGCATGAACCGATGTTAACTTCGTATCGTATTCATCGTAAAAAAATGAGGAATAGAATAGAATAAATTTTTATTCAACATAGATTATTTACATAATACTTATTAAAAGTAATTTTTTTCTTTTTTTTAAACTTCAATGGTTCGCAAAAAAGCCTCTGTCCTGGGAAGAACCAAGAGACTCAGCGGGCAAAAATGTTATTTCTTCTTTTCTCATTTCAAAAATAATGTACATGTTAAGAAGATATTGAAATAGCTTGACAGCGATCACCTCATTCCCAGGGGTTATCATCATCCATTTATTCTTTAATATTATATATTAAGTATATATTTTGCAACACAACATACAGTAACGTCTCTCTCCTATTGGGATAGGCAGACACCACTTCTTTCCACTTGCTACGATCCTGACACAAACTTTTGCTTCTTCTACTTTCATTAGCGTTTTCATACAAGCTCGTCGGTTAACGTGACCTTTCCTCAAAAGGTCTCCAATCTGATCGTGATACGTGAGCCTAGGTCGACCCTTACCGGCTTGACCGTTCACACTCGCCTCATTAATCTGTTTCGTCAATATTCTTTAATTCCGGACACGTAGAGGGAATCGCTACGTGTACAGAGCAGAGGACATGTTTTTGCTAAATAATCACTTCATTTAAATTTTCAAAATAAATCAAGTATTTTCCTTGCAGAACCCATTACCGAATAAATTATATTTTGATTACATCCATCTAGTCATTAGATATAACATCTACGATATTTAGTAGGTACATATAATAGTCATTAAGAAATAGAAACTAAAACAAAAATTAAATCATTATCAAATAAAATTAATTTAGACGGGTTTCATGTATACTTAATTATATTGATAGTATACACAACACTATTTTACGAAAATCGTAGGCCGTGTAATGTTTGATTAAACTAGCGAAATCTTTACTTTTGACCTAACGTACACATTACAGGACCACGTTATTTTTGTATGAAAAATACCTGCCTTTGCTTATTCCTTACAACGCTGCAGCCGTCAAAGCCAAAGAAAAAGGTCTCATTACTTCTTAGGCCTATATCTAAGCTCCTTTTATGTAGATGCAATCTGTAGTTACAATCTGAACTGCATTCCTTTTTTGAAAGCTTTGAAAAACTCCGAGTATAAAAAATAAAGAAAATGAAAAGTCGAGAGCTATTTCCGCTATTGTAGAGAATTTAAGAAGTTGTATAATCGCTACAGTAGAGAAGTTAAGAACATCACAAAGAATGTCAGTAGCTCTCATGAAAGCTCCCAGCTGGAATTACAGTTTTATCCAAAGAATAAGGCGACTAGAAAACGGCGTTAAGTTTACTCTTTTTATAAAGTACTAGAACGAGAAAATTAAAGGTAAAAAATTAAAGATAAAAAATTAAGATAAAATTATAGGTCCAAACAGTTACTCTTAGCACGCATATAAACTGAATGTATGGTAATCGAAACCACTAAACAAATTAGATCTGTGTGATTAGGTTTGTTTTTTAATATTTAAATTTTTAACAATAACTTAGCAAACCAAAAATAAGACTAAAAATTGTGTCTGCTTACAAACGTCTACATGTAATCTACAGAAGCTAATACATTTACGCATATACTTTTCGTGTCATAATATCACGGTTCTGGAATTATATTATTTATAGTCTATACGAGCAAATTCTCGGAAAAATTATGTATAGTTTTCCCACCATGATCTAATTTATTTTTCCTATAAACTCTTTCCTCCCAAACCTATTCCCACGTTTCTGAATTTACGCAATTTTTCAAGAATGGACAAACTCAAGAGTGACATATCGCTTATCGATATGGCCTCTTTAGCAGCAGCGACTACCGTTGATGACAAAGTGTTGCTACTGAACAATATTGTACTCACTTTTTACAATGTGCATGCACCTGTACATCTTGTAAGGGTAAAGCGTCCTCCTGCTCCGTGGATGTCTAGGTGGAAATGGCGAGACGGGATCGAGCTTTTCGCAAATTTAAACGGGAACGGACAGAGGAGAACTGGTCTCATTTTATATTGCTTAGAAACAGATGCAATCAGATGGTACGAAATGCTAAACGCCGTTATATTCATGAAAATATTGTTAATAATTCTACCGCTGATGTGTGTGAATTTCTTAAATCTCTCGGCATTTCAAAGCTGTGTCCATTAGATCATGCCTCATCGCTTACTTTGAATGACATAAACCAACATTTTATTTCTTGTCTATCTAGTATGTACCCTATAGTCCGCTCTCAAACAATTACCTCTATTGGTTGTATGTCCACCTCTTCAAATTCCAGATTTTCAGTTCACACCGGTAACTCTCAGTGAAGTTAAAAATACTGTGTTAGCAATTAAATCTAAGGCAGTGGGAAGCGACGAGGTAAGTAAGCAAATGATAACGATGATACTGGAGTACCTTTTACCAGCAATTACACACATAATAAATTTTTCCTTGGACTCTGGTCATTATCCGACCTTGTGGAAAAGGGCTTTTGTAATACCAATTTCTAAAATCCCCAATCCTTCCTTACCTAATCATTTTCATCCGATTTCTATTCTGCCTTTGCTTTCTAAAGTTCTTGTGGCCTGTACATAAGCAAATCTCTATTTTTATAACCAAACATAACCTATTGAACGTTTATCAATCTGGGTTTCGTCCGGGTCACAGTACCACTACTGCACTTATTAAGGTCACTGATGACGTACGAAAAGCTATGGATGAACAAAAGCTAACAGTGGGGGTGCTTGTTGACTTTTCAAATGCTTTCAACACAGTTGATCACGATATCCTAATGTCCTACCTTACTTACCTTAGATTTTCGATCCCAGCCTTGGATTGGTTTTCATCTTATCTTCGCGTCGCCAACAGTCTGTCCGCTTAGGTTAGCAGTGTTCTGTCTGGGCGGACGTTGAAACTGGGGTGCCGCAAGGCGGTATACTTTAGTCCTATAATGTTTTCGTTATTTATTAACTCAATCACCTCAGTTGTTAACTGTTCGTATCATCTGTATGCTGATGATCTACAGCTTTATGTTCAAGCAGACATTAACGATCTCAATAACAGCTTAACCAACCTTAATGACAATCTTGCATCTATTAGGGATTGGTCGCATAGATTTGGAGTAACTGATTAATCCTTCTAAATGCAAAGCAATCATAATGGGCTGGTCCAAGGATGCTGGCCAGGATTGATTACGGTAACCTTACTCCGGTTTATTACAATGGAACGTTAATTCCATTCTCTAATACCGTAAAAAGTCTTGGTTTGCATTTGGATCAGTCGTTGAGTTGGGAATCACAGGTTTCTGAAGTTAGCAGGAAAGTTATTGCCACCTTACGTTCACTCTACCGTCTTAAAAATTTCCTGCCTTTTAAAGCGAAGTTGTTGCTTATTCAGTCCTTAGTTTAACCCATCATTGACTATGCAGATGTGTGTTACCCGGACCTATCCCAATCCCGTCTTGATAAGTTGGAGCGCCTTTTAAACAATTGCATTAAATTCATTTTCGGTTTACGTAAATATGACCATGTCTCTTCTTACCGTTCTAAACTTAGGTGGCTTTCTATTCGTCAAAGGCGTTGATCCAGAATTCTATTATTATTGTATTATGTATTGACTAATCTTAATTCTCCTTCATATCTTAAGAATACTTTCCAATATCTTCACTCTGCTCATGACAGAGTACCTCGTTCCATAAACCATCTTAAGATTTGCATTCCACAACATAACACAGAATACTATAACTCGTCTTTTACTGTTCAAGCTACACTCCTCTGGAACGCTCTTCCTGATAAGATCAAAACAGCTCCTAATAGAAATACATTTAAGAAATTAATTCGGAAAATTACCTAAATGTTCAGTAGCGTTATTCGGCTTAACTCATTTTCGGTTTTTATTATTTTATATTTACGTATTTATATATATATATATATATATATATATATATATATATATATACCTATATATATATACCTATTTGTGTACGTAATGTTATAATTATTGGTTTAATAGTTGTTGTATATGTGTTTATATATGTACAGCTTATTTATTATATATCTAAATTATATATTATATATAAAAATATCATAAATTTATTTTCCTCCTATTTATTATTATTATTTTTATTCTTTAGTTAACACCTGCCTTCTGCTTTTCACCATAACAAACGTTGACTGGTAGAGAATGCCACTAGGCATTAAGTCCGCCCATTGTAGCCCTTAACTTAAGGTGTTTTCAATAAAGGATAAATAAATAAATAAATAAGATATGAAGGAACAATAATAGCAAACTACATATTCTTTTACAAATGTCTCAGGCAAACAACAAATGTTGTTCACCTCTGTAATGGCAGCTTGCGACAGTAGTTATGCGGCGTTGCTTATATATACGAAATGGCTGGTTGCAAGTTTAGTTTAGCAGATGTTGATATGCCAAGGAGTCCTTTTCCTTGGCATCTGCCACTCGGGAGCTACCCGTCAGATAAGGTGGTCTGATCTGGGAAGGACGTCTCCTCCAAGTAATAAATATTTAGCTGTTGTATATATAGTTCGCATCTCAGAAAACTTTCATAGCGCGATTATTGAATGTATGAGATATTTCTTAGCTTTTCATGTGTCGACATAGATGTCGCTACATCACCTCCCGGTGAGACTGGGAGTCGTAGTTAGCGTAGACAACTTGTGACGTCCGGCAATGAGGTGCGATCTGGCGTTGCTGTGAACCTGTGTCCCGGTCTTCAGTGCGTCCAGACGTATGAAGACAGTGTTGATGCCGCAGGAGTCAGCCTGAAGAGTGGGGGCCGCCGTTGATGATGCTCAGTGGCTGAGAGACTAGGAAAGCACGCGTTGTGCCGACGGTAGTCGGTCTGGTGCTGTGACTGCGACGATGACGTTGTTGCTGCGGTTCGGAGAAGCTGGCTGCGATGTTCAATACCGGGTTCACAAGTTTGGCAGATGATATTGCCAATGAAAAGGGTAATTACCCGCCAGATCGGGTGGTCTGATCTGGGAAGGACCTCTCCTCCAAGTAGAAATATTTAGCAGATGTATATATAGTTCGCATCTCAGAAAACTTTAATAGCGCGATGTTGGCATGGATGAAATATTTCTTGAGCTTCTAATGTTGCGACATCGATGTCGCTACAATATGAATTACAATTTAAATCCTAATCCCTTTTTTAAATACAACAAATAATTGAAGCAAAAAAATATATGTAATTCACTGCCTACACTGTTCAATTTAGTTTTGTGGAAAGACAACATTTTCAGTTAGAACATTTTTTAAATACCTATGTACTGCTAAAATTAATTTTGCACTACAATCATATTTGAATATGTATTATTTCCAGATTCAAAGTATTGGTAACAAGATTTACGATCCGTTGCAACTTCTTAATTAAACTGTGATTGTTTGAACACATTGTTTCGTTTCAGCGCAGAGCACGCTATGTACAAATGGAGTTTAATTTTTTTGCTAGGTTTGTTGCTATTTTGTTTAAGTTGATATTGATTTAAATAGAAACATTCTCACATAATTCATTCATTACTAGTCAATGGACTTTCATATTCCTAGTGATGACCACTACTCTTTAATGATTCTTCGCATTGTTTTGGATAAAATTCTACGATTTAGTGGTTTTCTTATATGTTTCTTTAGCACAGCAACCATGGTTAATCTGTATTACTTTAATCTCATAAATTTGTCATGACAGTGATGAAATTTTATCAGATTTATTTATTTAGATGAGGACAGAGTGGGAAAAGCAATCACAAGAAGCGACTGTAAAAGCAAAAATATATTATTTGTCAGTGAGTTAGCACAAGTTTTTACATTGCACGGATAGTTGCAAAAAAAAAAATTTGATAATATTATTTAGAAAATAAAATCATTAAATAAAAATTTATTAGCCTTTGTATATTTTTGTATTCAATACTATTATTAAATTGTATACAATCATAACTTTGAACCACAAGAGTTACCTAATAATATGTCAACAGTATTTATTTCTTTTATATTTTTAAAATTAATTATTTATTGTTTTATCAAATAATGTGCTTTTAGGGTCTTGTATAACAATATCCAACGGAAGGCAACCATTTAAACCCCGTGATGGATCCGTACCATTTATTGTAAGTAAACCAAGTGAATGTTGTCAGTGTCACGAAAAACTTAAATCACAGAAACAGAAATTCATGAGTTTTATGTGGATATATGTTCTTAAAGATTGATCAAGTCGTGCGGCGACTATTATGAAAGTTTTTTTTATTGCTGTGTTATTAATCTCTTTATAAATTTAAAAACGATATCCCACTGTGATGAACATTCCTAAATTCTAAACTCAGTTGATTGATATTGACATATTTGCAATGTTAACGTATGACCAATTTCAATAAGACACAGAAAGAGCAAAGAGGTGCGATACCAATATTTTACACATGTATACTATTTCGTTCGACAATGGAGTAGTAGTACCATAAACACGTAAGCGGCTTTTACTTTAATCTAGAGTGACCGGTACTTTAACGCTGCAATTTTTTACTTAAGCCCCTATCATATTCGTTTAACACGTGCAACGCGTAACCAACTTAAATCGCAAGTAATCAGTTCAATCGTTCATTGATACAGGTTTACTTCCTGTCACGTTACCGGGGCCTGTGCGTTGGTACGTTGGTCTCCAGGACTGCTGTGATCACAGCCGCCGTGTGCGTCACCCATCCTCTGACAATAACGGAGGACACGCGGCCGATTAACGTTATCACGGCTGCTACTTACCGACATCCCAGACGAGGCATACGAGTGCAAGTCACAAAGATATTAATACCAAAATGTACGTAAGTGTCTCACGTAAATGTTTTTCAAAGATGACTGTTTGGCTGATTATTCATAGGTTTAATTCTCAGTAGAAGCCAATGATGCCTTTCGGGTATATTATGACTGTGTTCTTGTCTCTGACACTCCTTTAAAAGTTTTTATCATCTTACTTGGGTTTTTAAGCTATTAGACAGCCTAAGCAATGCGACAAAAAGGTGAGGATTGATAAGTGTCGCCAACCACGCAATAAAATCTGTTTGCAAGTCCTTTAATTAAGGGTGCAGATAATATTTATTTAACTTTAAGTAGTGATGTAAATGTTATATATTACTTCCGACTAAGATTTCAAGCCAGGATCCAAGGCTTAAGGATGTAGACCTCTGGCATCCGTTCCCTTTTATACAATTACTTATCAAAGGTTTCGAGGGTATATCAATTTAAAATAAATTAACTAGTGGTCGCCCTGTGGTCAAAAATCGTAGTTTCTGTAACTCATAAAATGTTTAAAATTGAACTTTATTGATGTTTGACTACTATTTTGTTCTCTACTCTGAGCGATTGCTTGACCATAGACTATTATGTGTATATTGTCAGTAAGAACGTATATAATAAATGTTTTATTTTATTCATTTTAATGTATTTGTAATTTTGTACACACACATATATATAAAATTTAACTTCTATTAATTTATAGAAACTTTAACTATTCCAAATCTCGCACTCTTTCGTGCGCGCAATATGCTTGAAAAGGAGTAAAAAGATTTATCATTACGTATTAATATGTAGAAGATTATCGTTGTAATAATTTTTATTTCAGCTCTGACCCAATTCTAATGCTTGATTAATCACAAATTCAAACATTTATTCGTAGTTAGTTTTTATAAGTATTGCTAAAACATGTTTACTGATAATAGTCTTAGTATTGTAGTAATATTTTTACATTACATATATTTTTTAAATAATATACCATTATATATATCTATGCCGTAGTAGCTTATTTCGCAAGTGACCTCGGTTCAATCTACGGTGCCGGTTCCACAAAAATTGAATTGTTGCTGATTTATTACGACGGGGAAGGAAAACATTAAGAGAAAGTATAACGTATTGTCATCGTTTAAGAGCGCGAAACCGCACTAGAGTCGCATGACTGCATAACATCGGCTCCTAAACCCATTCAAAGATAATAATAGGCCTTTTTAAGGCTGAAGAACATTAATGTGTTGAGTTTGTATTTATGAAGGCTGTCATTTAACTTTTTTAAAATATTTTATGCTACTAGTCCTTATACAAACATATAGCTTTAGAATATTTGTCAATATGAAGCACAATCTACTATATGAAATGGTAGTATAGTGACAGATCATTGCTGTTAGGGGCCGATTCCCTTTTTCACATTTTGTAGGTATATGCTAATTGATCAAGGTGATACCGTGCGTAAATTTGGTGCAGCTTTTATTAAATTTTTAATTCCAATGCTTCCGGTATTAAAATCCGTAAATGTGAGCACATTTCAGTGGAAGCTGCCATAAAACACAGCTTAAAATTTATATTTCCTTGATTAAAATTTTATGCATTACAGATAGGCGCGTTAATTTCAGTACAATGTTATGATATTTCTCAACATATCTCAGCATATGTACGTATTTTTTATCTGGAATGAAGGTGTTAAGGCCTAAAATAAGCATAACAAAAATTAAAATTACAACATTTTCATCGAAATTTTAAGTAAGTTTTTTGTGTAGTTATAATGATTTGACTTCAAATCCAGCCAGTAAAGTTGATGTAACAATCATTACACTCACAGGAATAAAAGCTAAACCTTAAGATATCCTCTAACGCGTGATCTTATTATCACTATTACAGCCTATGATAAGACCAACGCTTAACATATTCCTTCCCCATAAACTGTCATTAAGCATGGTCCTGAGCCAGCAAAATTCACAGTAAACGCCCTCAAACTTAGACAGCGCTCGTCGCACGCATGATGTGCGGGATTATTCCACACTAACTCCCGTTATGATTCTTCAAGCTATGTGACGACCTCATTGTCACTTTTAGATTATAGATCTTTAGTGCTACGTCGGTTGCTTGGATTTTCTGCAGATATTCTCGTAACAGTAGCAGAGAGGGCTTTGTGAAATGACTCATGTTTATAATTTTAACATGACAGCTTTTTACTTAATTTAGCAGGCCAGTGTACATATATAAAAAGCAGTAACAAAAAATCCTACAAACAAACTATTAGTAATATATTCGAGATCTTTGTACCATTCACTGACTTCATCTCGGCTGAACGTCACTTCTGTGCCACGGGGGCCTAAAATTTGCGAGGCTCCAGGCGACCGATCATTGCAAGCTCCTTTTCGTCTGTACAAAGTATTTTAATTGGAAGTATGATAGACGCGAAAGTGATAAATAAATAAATTTTGAGTTTTAAAATATTGTTTAAGTTTTTTAAAAGTTAACAAACATACAAACATTAAGAGAAAATTTTGAAAGGGGTTTAAGCATATTCCGCGCACGAATGAGTATGAGATTTGACGGATTTGAGAAGTTTGTACGGAGAAGAAGCGAGGAAGCTATAATTAAAACATAATATGTGTAAATAATAAATTAAATTGAATAAAATAAAACATTCATTATTTACGTTCATACTGACTATGTCAATGACATAATAGTCTGTACTTTGTTTCGTTCATACTGCCAATGTCAAACACATAAAAGTACAATACATAACAGTCGCCCAGAATACACATTGTCGCCAAAGAATTTTAAAATTTTGCCAACAAATAATGACTCACACCTCTATAACATTGAAAATAAAAAAAATTAATGAATTGCGTTTGAATTTCGACAACTAGGCGACCACTGATATTAGTGGTAATAAACTAAGGTACATATGTGCCTTAAAAGATATTTAAGCGGTTTAAAAACGATATTTGCGGCTTTTTCTTAGGCTTTTCATTAAAGCACAATAATGTAACGAATGAGCTACGTCATTATCATCTGAAAGAATAGCAAAGACCTGCATAGGAATAATACCATCAGGAAATTTACAAGACACTACATTGCTTCACAATCACTAATTTCCTTTAATAATTTTATATTATATTTAAAACAAAATATACTCTCATTATGTAGGAACTTAAGCCTCAAATCTAGGTTGGCAGCATGATCGTACATTGTGGTCAATAACATAAAAATAGTTAATTTCGAAAATATCTTTCCGCAGGCAATTTAAGAGCTTCATCTTCCCTGTTGTGTAGAGATACGAGTAGACTCAGATACGTATTTGGCTGGATAGTGTAGACGGCGATGGCGGCGGTGAAGTAACCGACAATTATTTAGATGAGCAATTATCATTCCTATTGTTACTAGGGCCGTAGGAAGAAGATTCAAACTTCCTTCTTACTAACTTCCTGCCTACGGTCTTGATTGTTACTAACTACCAGCGGTACCCACGTTCAAGGAATAATTTCAGATGGGTAAGGGTTAGAGGGCAATAATTTGTCACTTTCATCAAAGAAGGGTTTTTAGATGTTACTTGACAATCACTTTTATCTTTATTAAAAATACAAATAGATTTTCCTCTACCTGCTTTATTTTGATAGCTCGTTCCCTTTTTGAACTACCCGACTTAAAGTTTCTCTAGGCATCACGAGCAGAGGAACTCATTTCATAAATCGACTCTTTACTATAAGTACTGATTATAAAGTATTATTCACTAAAACTTAATATGTATATTTACGTCCTAAAATATAATAGAGTAGCCTTACTGAAGAATAACCATCAAATTACAAAAAATATTATTATTCCCTGAAAAATTAATTAATTTTGATATCGTTAATCTTTCTTTTTGTACAACATTGAATAAATCAAAATGAGAAATTTTATTTCGGCACTTATTAATACTAATGTAAGAATACTTTAATTTTTTTATTATAACTAATAGCTAAGGTTAAACAAAATGTTGAAAATATCTTGTTTCTTCTCCCGCAAGCCCTGAGCTCTTCTCGCCACCCTATATGGCCGCCACTGCTACTATGTTTATTATTGGTTTTCTAAACTGCAACTAATAGTACGCATAATGACTTTTTATAAAATGTCATTTTAAAGGGGGTTGTTTTAAACTGCTGAGTACCCATTAACAAATGACAAACAGTTTTAATTACATCCGTTAAGATGTCGACGTCATCTTCACAGATAATGTTAACGAACGGCTTACGACGAGACTAGACAAAACAAAGGCTGTTTTGTAGGCTGAGAACTATAAGAAACGTTAAACTACACTGTAATAAAGATTACCTCTGACTCACTAGACTAGACAGTCGCTAGTTGATTGCAATTTGTCTCTCTACAAAATCCCGTGCCACTGAAGAATAAATAGAGCTGCTTCATAAAAACAAAATACTATTTTAAAAAACACAGCTGCGATATGTAGTATTGATATGATGTAGTGGAATTAATAGTGCGACAGTAATTTTTTTTTATTTCATACGTCATTACCTAAAATTGCGATCGATTGGCTAAATCATAAGTGCCTAATTTGTATTATATTACATCTAAATTTATATTTTATTTCTTCCAGGGCCAAATGTTACATCGAATCGAGGTTATCTGATGCAGAGATCTCCAGCGATTCTGCTACTCCAGCGACAAGTCCCGGATATATTAGCTGAGGTGCCTCTACGAGGTATTGATGTGGACTACAAAGGAAAGGAATCGTTGACCTTACACGAGGAGTGTTTTATAACTGGATGGCATTTCTTCTACAAAGGGGTATTAAATTCACTTTTTTTTTTCTTTTTTATTGGATAAAGTGACGAAACGAGCAAAACGTTCACCTGATGGTACGTCAAGGTCTGCCCATAACAAATGCTGTGTCACCCAGAGCATTTCTGCTTGACGCCACACTGCGCCCGTCACTCTGAGACATCAGTTCTTAAGTCTCAAATGCACAGTCATTACGCCAGCTCTCACTGCCCTTCAAACCGAAACACAGTAATGTTTGCACACTACTGCTTCACGGCAGAATAACTGGCCCTCGGGTGGTACCTACCTAGACGGATTCCTGCATAGGAACCCTACCACCAGCTATATACTAATTGGGCGATTATAACAATTTTATGTCAGGGTGACCGATAACCACTCGCTCCAGATAATTGTGGATGGTAACATAAACACGTGTGGTGGACACACAAACGTGCTCCGTTCTGAAGACTAAGAATAGAATAGGTTTTATTTTAAATAATGTAGATTATATACGTAACACTTATAGAACGTTATTTTATTAAACTGTATACCTGGTCCTGGGGTGGTACCTACGTAGACGGATTCCTGCATAATCGCTGCTAAATTCGTATTAATTTCGTTGTGCACACCCGTGTTTACGACATGGTTTTTATTGACGAAGGCGTGGCCTAATAGTTAGAGTACTTGAATGCCTCGCCGCCGGCCCTGGGTTCGAATCTCAGCCAGAGCTAACATTTGTGCAATACTACAAATTGTTGGTTTACGAGTCTGGTTGTGTCGTGATTGTCCTTGTGTCTCTGAAATTGATCGTACTCTTACTTACCTCCAATCTTATCGCCTGTGCGTTACATCGGGCACGGGTACGTTGGAACGAGTGAGTGCTCCTGTGTTTGCGCGTACACTTGTGACACGGTAGAGATATTATCTACTGATAGTGTTTGGTAGTAGTCACTATGATCGAAAATCGGCTAGGAAAACACACATGTTTTTTATTGAGTCTATATATTTTGAAAGATGCCGATGACTGATCCGCTATTTTATATATTGTATTTTAAGAAGGTGAATTCCTCAAAAAATTGTAACTAAATTTTGAATTATCCCATTATCTCAAATCCAATTATAACATAAAAGTTAAACTTGTACCTACATGGAATAAAAAGCAAATACATTCAAAGAATAAGCAACTCGACACATGGTGGTATTGGCGCTTAGCTTGGCCATGTGGCTGAGTTAACGCACTTGCGCACGTTTTCTTTTTTAATTATATATTTCATATTTTTAGAAATCATCGAAACATGTGGTTTCAGTCGATAGGGTTTCATAAATTGTTTATTTGGAATTATATTACGATGCTAAAGTTAAATGTACTCAGAAAAATGCAATTCATTGTAATGTTGTACAAATTACACTTGAAGAAATATTTATTCCAGAAATTAGCCGTGTGGTGGCGGCTCGTTAAAAGAATACTACCACACCATCTCATCCATAGGATCTCGTAAAAGGCGAGTAAGGAATTAAACTGCACTGTGCATCCAACAGCGCATGGTGGCGATGGGCTCACCACCTATCACACCAAGTGCATTATATTGTTTTGGTGAAACGTGGATTGTGGCAGTCATCTGTTTTTGCAGTGAGTGCCCAGTCTCTGACTACTCCTTATGGGATACAGTCGTGATCTTATGTATGTATGTTATTCCAGAAATGAATAAGAAAGTGAGAGATAGCAATACAAAAATGGAGCGAAATATTAGAAAATGCGTTAAAAATAAAAACAGAAATGTTGTAAATGGAAGACATCTCTATGTGACACAGATTGCACTTATGCAAACAAAAAAAATTGTTCACGCCTTTTTTTTAATAGAAGTAAGTGACGAGACGAATTCGCCTGTTAATCAGTGATATGTCTGTCCATAATAACTGCAATGTCACTCGAAAATTTGCATTGGAAAGTCTTCTGTAGCATCGCACTGCCCTAACCACCATGAGATGACGGTATTTCAGTCCCTTATGTCCTGTAGTTACATTAACCTAGCCCTTCAAACCGAAACACGGAGATGTTTGCACACAACTTCATTACACAAGAACTACCATCGCGTTGGCACCGAACTCAGCTCATTTCGTGCATTCTATCGCCAGATAGAGCTATTATTGTTCTATTTTTTTTTTTAATTCCATACAGTACAGAATTTCAGAAGTCACTGTAAATTCACTGTAAATTATTATCTAGTGCTCGGTTTAAAGAAATATATTTCGGATCAATATATGTGACGCGTCGTTCAAATTAAAATGGATACGAATAGTTTTTACGGCCACATATGTTGTTTACATTATATCGTTTTTATAGAAATAAAAATCTTAAGAGCTGGTTATGTTTCTAAAAAGTACAATTTATGATTACAGGACAAAATATACCCAATGAAAAAATTTTTGCTACAAAGAAACCTGCGGATGCAATTTATGAATGTCGTGAAGAAGCATTTGTGGTGTGACACACTGACACTTACGTATCAAAAGGCTTTAACTAATCTTGGTTTTTCCGGATACTCTGATAAGAGTGCATATATATGCATAAGGGACGTAAGTATATCGTTGAGTTGCGAATAATTATTATCAGTAAGAGATATTTCATACAGTACATTTTCGCAGTCCTTCTTAGATTTAAATTAAGCATGTTTTTTTTTTAATTTTAATTAATTATTAATTAATTAATTTTTAATTAATTAATTTTAATGCGATGTAACAGTTGGATAGAGGAGTAAGTATATAATTTCGCTGTGCATTTATAACAGTAAAAATAGAATAGAAAAAACACTGATAATTACAAAAGAGCATACACCGAAAATATTACTTGAAATATTTAAAAGACATGAAGAAATAATACAAACTAAAAGAATGGACGGGATCCATTTTTCCAATTATCCATTTTTTCTTTCATTAATGTTTTGTTTTTTTAATATCAAGGCCCGTAATATCGTTTCAATTTCACCCATGATTTCAAGCTTAAACTACCGTCACAGTCAAGCACGAAAAGTTAAACTTTACTATGGAGTTATGGACTTTTGTTACAAATCACGATGACCCCTCTTGCAACAGCTGTTTGTCATTTTATTTTGACACGTATGGCAAGTATGACTAAACCACTATCTCCCAGACTTGAAATTGGCAGAATTCTATTCAGATGGTCAACATCAAAAGACAGTCTACTGCGTAATCGAAAGTGGCCAACTTGGTCAAGAATCAAGATATATGTGTCGTGTTAAGATGTAGGCAATGTGAAGGTGTATTTGCTTATTTCATTTTTCCCTATTTAATATTTCCTTATTTAATATATTTTTTTTAAATAAATTATCAGTATTTATGTTTTTTTTTGGGTAATTTTCAAAGCCCGCTTATTTTATGAGGCAGCAAATAATAATTCTTTATTTATTGTCACGCCTGGAGACTAAAGTGAAATACCTGATTACCTGTAATTGTATTGTCACACGTTGTTATTTCACGTTGGTATTCTTTATTTCACTGTCCTTTATTCCACAGTGAAGGCGACACTGTGCCCTGTGGTGGCGGCTTAAGAGAATCTACCACCCCATCTCATCCCGTGGGTGTAGTAAAAGTCGACAGAGGGAAAATGAAAACCAGATTTGCAGCAACATCTTCCTGGAACATCTAAATAAATAAACTTCGTTTGCCAACCCGTCTGCCAAGCGTGGCAACTATGTCAAAATTCCTCCAAACTTGAGAGCTACAAACTTTTGTGGCTATCTATTGCCACAAAAGTTTGTTGCCTATGTTCAGTAGTGGACTTGTGATAGGCTGAAACGATGAAGGCTATGGGTTTATGTGCTATTGTGACCAGATTGTTACTGCAGGCTTTACCACATGAAAAAAATCTATTTTGTTCAACGTGACACCATTAGTACGGGTATTCAAACGAAGGGTGTTGAGGGAGTTCAGCTCAATGTCATCATCAATTTCTTTCTAAAGAATCCGATGCAAGACATATGCTTCTCCCAAGTTGGGAGGATTTGAAATCACCACGCTTGGAAGGTAGTTATTGATCGCATTACCAAAAATATCCCTCTTTACGCGCTTCTGCCTGTCACCGATCTGTATATTTTCAGTATGGCATTTTTCTAGAAGGTTTTTTGCCACCTGTCGAAAGTCATAAGATGTTCTAGGCATTACGCTTAACATACTCACACCGATACAGAAACCTTCAAGAAAAGAGCCTAATCCTTCCTCCGATATATTATATATTTGATTATTATAAGTGATGAAAATCATCGTTTATCTTGTCTAAATATTACGTTAACGTTAACTTAAATAATAAAAAGTTTGTTAAAGTTTAATACTAAGATACATATTGATTTACAGCCGGATCGAACAGCCCAACCATGTCATGTAAGTTTATTGTTAACTGATGGTAAGGATTTTTTTTAATCAATCCCATTTATTTTTTACAAATCACTAAATCTTAATTCCTGTATGCTACGTTATTCTGTAATTTCTGTTAAAGATTACTGAGAAAAAATTTCACACATAGATATTTCCATTGATCATCCAACTTATGGTAATGATAAAAGAATAAAAAATTAGGACTATCTACCACCCCATTTCATCCCGTGGGAGTCGCAAAAGTGGACAAAATAAAAACCAGGAGATTTGCAGCAGCGTCTTCCTGGAACAATCCGCCTGCCAGGCGTGACAACCGTGGCAAAATCCCACCAACGTGAGAGCTACTAACTTTAGTGGCAATCTATGGTGGAGGCCTATGTTCAGCAGTGGACTAGTCATAGGCTGAAATGATGACGACGATATAATACGAACACGCTCAAATATAAAAATCTCATTTATTAACGTAACTGCAATTTTTGTGTTGTAGTAAACTTTACTTTTAATATTTTATTTTTATTAAATTTACCACGTACACAAATAATTATCAAAAAAAAATTATATTCGGATTTGATTTACTGGTGGTAGGATTCCTATGCAGGAGTCCGTCTAGGTAGGGCCAGTTATTCTGCCGTGAAGCAGTAGTGTGCAAACATTACTGTGTTCCGGTTTGAAGGGCACTGTGAGCTAGCGTAATCACTGGGCATATGACTTAAGAACTTGTCTCAGGGTGATGGGCACAGTGTTGTGTCACACAGAAATTTCCTGTGTGACACAGCATTTGTTATGGGCAGACGTTGCACTTACCATCAGGTGAACGTTTTGCTCGTTTCGTCACTTATTCCAATTTTAAAAAAATCACTTTATTCTACGTTTTATAGAGAAACCTTGCAGGCATTTCATGTGATTTCTTGTAAGGTCAATCCACGGACGGTGTTTTATTCCACAGGCGCGGCAAGAGAAATAACCAACTGTTGAGCTTTTAGCGCCTATTTGAAAAAAGTCGGTAGTGTTCTTTTATTGAATTTTGTTATTTCTCTATATATTTCTAGTTTTGATGTTTACTATTGATAGTTAGTGTTTGTCAAAGGGCAATAATTAATTGAAAACGTCAATTCGAGATCGTGCTTTCGTTTTAGATCGCATTAGTCTAAAGTCGTTAAAACTGAACTATTATTTTATTGTCGACGTTCTTAAAAACTGAAGTCGTCCTACTTATTTGAAGATTTCTATTTATTCTTAAAAATTATATATATTTATCCTATATATGCTGGGATAAAAATATATAATTTTTAAGACTACTTGATCTTGTCAGGAAGCTTACAGCTGTTGTCTTAAATGCAAGACGCAACTACTGAAACTGTATCTTAGATCATATTTGCAAGCAGTCCGAACCAGGCTTTACGAGGGGTGATCCAAAAGTAATGATAATCAGTTATTTCTAGTGCACACAAAAATACAAAAAAATTTCAGTCACTTACTCAGTTAACCACTAGTTCAGGGAAAAAAAATCATATAAATAATCCACGATTCCCGGGAGCTACATTCATTTGAATACGGACTGTCAAGGAGTGAACATCAAAATGGAAAAACACGAAATCAGAGCTGTCATTAAATACCTCTGCTTGAAAAAAATGTCTACCAAAGACATACACAGCGACTTGGTGGAAACATTAGGGGACTCTTCTCCTCCATATTCCACAGTTGCACGCTGGGCTAAGGAGTTTAAGTTGGGAAGAACATCGACGGAAGACGAACACCGCGAAGGACGCCCATCGACGTCCCTCACTGAAGAAAATGTGAAAAAAGTTGAAGAAGTTGTATTGGAAGATCGAAGAGTGACTATCAGGCATGTAGCTGAGGTCACAGGGATCTCATATGGCAGCATTCAAAGAATCCTTGCGAACGAATTGCATATGAGAAAGGTCTCCGCGCGTTGGGTACCGAAAATGTTAAACGACGAGCAAAAGAAGAAACGAGTCGACATGTCAAGAGCAAATCTCGAAAAGTTCCAGGCAGACAAGGATAATTTTTTGTCACGTTTTGTGACCATGGACGAGACCTGGATCCACCATTTTGATCCTGAAACAAAACAACAATCGATGACATGGAAACGATCCGATGAACCGACGCCGAAGAAATTCAAAGTGTCAAGCTCAGCAGGGAAGGTTATGGCGTCTGTTTTTTGGGACGCTGAAGGAATAATCATGGTGGACTACTTGGAAAAGGGGGCCACTATTACAGGCTCCTACTATGCAGAACAAATAAGAAGATTGCGGGAGGCTATTAAGGAGAAAAGGCGAGGCAAACTGCGGGCTGGAGTGCTGTTCCATCAAGACAACGCACCGGTTCACAAAGCTGCAATTGCCATGGCTGCCATTCAGGAAGCGGGCTTTGAGCTGGTGGAACACCCCCCCTATTCACCAGATCTAGCCCCCAGCGACTTCTATCTCTTTCCACGACTCAAGGAACACCTCCGAGGCAAGAAATTTGACGATGATAGCGACGTGATGGCCGCGGTTGAGGACTTTTTTGAGAGTCAAGATAAAGATTTTTTTTCTAAGGGAATTTTAGGATTAGAAAAGAGATGGACTAAATGTATAGACTTGCTAGGAGACTATGTTGAGAAATAAATTTATTTATTTATTTTATTCATTGTGTTTATTATTGATTATCATTACTTTTGGATCACCCCTCGTATCAAGAACTTTGAGACTTATCTCGAGATTTATCCAGCAGCTTTTCGCAAAAGTAGTCTGTCCTTTTTGATGGCTCAAATGATTGCTTAAGTCTTCAGTCAGCAGAGCCTGGAGATTGGGCAGTGATGTTATTTTAATGTTAAACCCAAAATAATACAAACTTGGAACATATGGAAAATGTTGATACAAGCCACTCGCCACCGAATACCGCTACATTTGAGATCTCAGTAGAGATATTTATAAATCCATAGTTTTCTCCTGTACTAAACTAACAAGTACATGCACCGGTTTACCGATCTTCGTGTCAAGCGATATGTTTCAAGCGATAGACTCTCAATAGCGGAATATATCGACTACGTCAAGAACTGCGCCTTTTAACATAAAAGTTAGCATAAATTTTTAAGTCCGATAATGTTCAGTAAGCGATTATTTAGTTTTTAACAGTATGATGTCAAGTTACCGGTACGCAGTTGACGCTTAATAAAATGAAAAACGCACATGATGTGTGACAAATTAACTTTGTTACTCTTCTACTCTTAATTATTATAAAATTTATAACATTAATTTATTATTACATGACTAAGGGTATGTACGGAGCGCCGCTTATATGTCGCGGAAAAGCAGTCGCGATGTTAATGGCGCCGGATGCTCAATGGACCAACTGCACGGGTTTCAGCAATATTGTCCACCTGTTCGGTAGCCGTTACCTGCACGATTTCATGAGATGTGTGAGCAGGTAATATATTGCCTACGATTGATTTCTATGTCTAAGGTGCAAACACATGATTGCAAAAACCAATGCACGCGCGCTCTCACGCGAGTACGCGCGCAATCATGCATTATTTAAATTATGATAATTTAAATCTAGGAACGTAGGAAAAACGGTTTTACACGATGTACACATTTAGTTTATCATCATAGACCTCCAAACAATCCACAGAAAACCATAAACCTTCTATAAGATGATGGAATTTGCCATTGAATTTGATTGGCAGGCGGTTAGTAATCGCAGTATCTCTTTTAGACGCAGAGCAACGGCGGCTGTCTCTCGTACATTCAATATCACTTGATAATGCCTCGTTTTGAGGTGAAACGCGTTTCGTCCTCTCTGTCAGTGGAATGTATTGCCTAATGGTAGTGGTGGAGAGCATCACGTGGCTGTATTAGTTCACCAGTGCACGCTACTGTGGGAGGGCGGGCGGTGCTCTACATAAAGTAGGTAATACATACCATTTTAATTTTCGATGCGGATCTCAACAAATAAACTTTCTCTCCTTCGTAACGGATTTCCGTAAATACGCTTTATTCCAATAAATATAAGGAGATTTTTTGCATTCATCCCTAGTTTAATTCTTTGATGTTAGTAGGTAATTCCAAATAAGGTTAATAAATTTTTGGGTAAACTTAGGTTAAGGTTAATAGCTACGGTACTTGAAAATAACTCACTTGCTTGGTACATTGAGTACTACGCAAGTTAATGAGCTTTAAGTTTTCTAGCCTCGAGAGCCGTACTATTTGTATATCATTCCATATTTTATTCAAAATAGGTATGCGAATCACAGACAGAATGAAATCGTTGAAATGTTCCTCAAAAGTAATCGATTTGAGGGGAAACCTGTAAAAAGGTATTATAATTATTAAAATGACAATACCCTATTAAACATCAATTCTATATTACATTTAATAACTTAAAGCATTTATAATAATTGCTAATAATCAATGAAAGTGCTGTCGTACTGCCGTCAAATGTAATTATTAAAAACATCAAATTGCGTGCCCATAGAACATTGAATACAAACATTAAACAAAATTAGAAATGGACAATCAAAAATTATTTTAAATAAGGCCTTGACAAATAACTACTGTGGACGCGAAATTAATAACCTTTTGAAATATTCCATTTTCAATTAGATATAATGTTTTCGTGTAGCTGTCATTTTACAATAACATTTTTTACATTAATTACTACAAATTAGTTTTTTTTTAACATAATAATGTCGATATGGGTCGTCCTTCAATTACGTGAGGTTCGGAGAGCGTGATCAGAAAAAAAAATTACGCTTAAGCACGAAGGGGAGGGGTGATGGAATAATGTGACAAACACGAAAATGTAATTTAATGTGTGACGTGTAAATTTTTTTTATTAAAACAGTTTCTAAAAATATCTTTTTAGTAATTATGAGTACTGACGGGCTGACTACCCTCACGTGATTAAAGCATGATAGAAAAGTAGAGCATTGACCATGACCGACATTATGTTCCCGGAAAAACTGGACCAAATTATAGTTTTTTTTTAATACGTATAATTGTAGGTGACAATAGAGTACACAGTCGGAGCTATGGTAAGGGGTATAGACGTATTACACATACGGTTCACTTATTCTTGATAAATCTTACACAGGTGAAATTTTTCTAGAGTGTAATGTATATAAACAAATTATTATTTTACAATATATGTGTGTTCTAGTCTTTTCACTCCCGAATTCCACATGGATTGGACAACCATGAAGAAATCTTTTTACGATGACTTAAATGAGGAGCAATACGACTACCTGCCGGACATGTACGACAAGATTTTAAGCGGGTCTGCTAGCACAGAAGAGGTGTAGACTATGTCATATTTATGTAACTAAAACTATAGACTAATAAAATATTCTCATGTCGCCTAACGGTTTGGCCACGTTATGATATTGTCACAGAAATGCATATTTATGTTCCGCGAATTATTCAAACGTAAATGATTTATCTACAGCCATAAAATTTATTCCGAACAGCATTATTTAATTATTCTAAAATGTCTTTGGCTTATAATATAAACGTTATTATATTCTGCATTTACTTTCTTATTGTTAAGGATCATTAAACTAACTCTATGCAAAATCTTGCGATAAATTATCTGTCATCGCCATAATGTTGTGCCGCACCGGTGATTCGCCTATACAAATAAGCCAATTTGGTTGTATATACACATATTTTACATAAGAATCCTATGCATCCCTGAATGCCTACTACATTGCATTCATTTCCATATCTTACCTACAGGAACTAATTCAATTGGCTACTTTGAAAACAATCCTATAAATTTTAATATTATAGACAATTCATTAACATTTACGATTAAATGAAATTGTTTACAAATATAACAAGACACAGATATATACTAATCTAACATTTACAACCGTCCGTCGTAAATTAGAAACTTTTAAATTTCATAAAAAGCAAGCAATCCCAGTTCGTTCCCGCGTACCGGTCTTCTTTAATTGTTTATCATTTATTATTATTAATTGAACAGGCGCTTGGTAGTTAAAAGAGAATGAGATGTTATATTTGTGATGATGATATATTTTAATAGCATGAGAACTAACACGATGGACTAAATCCGGTACCGAAAACCTTCCATTATATTCCCAACAATAGTATATTTAACTATTACTTTTTACAGCATTAAATAAATCGACAAATTAAAGTCCACAGTAGCATTACAAATCTATTTGGTGAAATTATTATTTCGGTGATTACTGAATACACTAGAAAACACTAAAAATACTTCTGACACCTAACCTAATTGTAATAAAATATGTTTACAATCTTCTTCGCTAAATATATTTACGTTATGCCACTATATTTAAAACACGGCCTAATTACACAGACAATGTTATCGGGTACAATCTCCGTAATTAACACAACAATGGAGACTTTTAATGTTATTAAATGGCCGATTTTCGCCACGATGTCAACTTACAATAATAACCGTACATCAACTAGGAAAGATACAGTGTCATTGGTGTCCGACAGACACAACATTCAGTCGTTAAAACAACAATTTTAAGTACCACAAATATTTTTAATGACGACTCTTTACAATAATAGCTCTACAAAAATGTAGAACGACGTATATGGCGATGCAATTAGTATTGTGTACTAATTATATACGCCCGTATTATGTATCTCCCGCACATAACAGAATATTTTTTATAGGAGAAACTGACGTGACGAGGAATACGTTCACCAGATGGTAAATGCTGCGTCTGCCCATAACAAATGCTGTGTCACCATGCATTTCTCTGTGCCACCATAGTGCGCCCGCCCGTTCGTCCGTGACCCTAAGACATCCGTTCTTAAGTCTCATACGCACTGTAATTACACTAGCTCTCAGTGCCTTTCAGATTGAAACACATTAATGTTAGCGTGCTACAACTTTACGGAAGAAACTGGCCCTGCGGTGGTACCGACCTAAACGGATTTCTAATCTAAGCACTGAGAGCTAGCGTAATCACTGGGCATATAATACTTAAGAACTGATGTCTCAGGGTGACAGGCGAAGTGTGGTGCATACGTTGGGCAGACGTTGCAATTATCATCGGGTGAAAGTTTTGCTAGTCTCGTCACTTTATCAAATAAAAAAAAACATAATAATAAATAAACTGCGGTTGCAGTCCCGCCTAACAAGCGTGGCAATTATGGCATAGTCCGCCCACATTTATGGAGAAGGCCTGTGTTTAGCAGGGGACTTGAGAAGGGCTGTAACAATGGTATTGTGGTATAATTAAAATACTGAACGACAATTTATCATTCACGGACATTATAGTTGTTTCGAACCTAATGCCGTATTTATCCGATTAAGTGGAACTTTTTTTATATATGGAGAAAAGGTTAATACTGGTATTGTAAGAAGTTCTATATTGTACGAGACATTTAAAGAAAATTTTAAGTGTTAATGATTCATAAAAATTGAATTACATTTCACAAGTATGTGTCTAAATTCAAACATATGCAATACATACAAAAGATGAATTTTGTTAATTAAATAGTAAATATTATATAAAATTCTGAATTATAAGGTTACAGTATTATGTGGTCGCATTTATTGTAAAAGTGAATCCAGGCAAACGTAGTATTTTTTGCAGAGCATTTTTTTTAAAAGAGCTGAGCACATTCGGCTTTACTGTTTATTTTTTTAAGTAACACACAATGTCACCTCGGCTGGTGGAGTGGCTAAGTGACTTGCTCCTGCTCTATGAGTCGCTGGTTCGATGCTCGCACGGGTCGAATATTTGTGTGGCCTACGAACAGTTGTTACGGGTCTGGGTCTGCGCAATTTAGTTGTGTGAAACGTACCCACGCCACAGGAGAAATATCAGTGTGGGGAATGTTTAAAAAATTGGAACTTCACAATCGATATTGTCTACCGGGATTGTGGGATAAATTGAAAAAAAAAAACCCCGCCAACAACATATCTTCAATCTGTATAGCATCGATAACGATGTGTAAAATATCTATGGACAATTTCAATGAACAAATACAATAAACATTCCTAAGCAGCCAAGCTAAGAGGAAAAATAGTTCCAACAAACATTACTTTCATAGACTTGTATATTCAGTCTTATACAATTATTGATTTAAACATGCCAAAACCATGTTCGTTATTTATAAGGCATATAGCCTTAAAAGTGTAACGAAAGTAACACTCAACTATTATACCTACTCCTAACACAGAAAATAACAAAGTACCCGATAAATCTGAACATGACATAAGCTAAGACCTAAATTATATCTACAATATTTATCAAGTGGAAAGTGTTACCAGTGAATTAATATAATACAAGAATAAAGATACCGATGGTACGTCCCTTAATTATATATCATCGCATACAAAGACATTTCTTACGTCGTTCAAATTATGATAAACAGTATCAATATTATCATTAGCAGACCCAGCAGTATCCCAATTGCAAGCCACTGCCGTCGATCTGAAATGAATAAAATCTGTAAAATCATCTTAAATTGTATTGACTAATAAAAACCTATTCTCACGGAACCAGATTATCATAGTCTGCATAGAATGTACAGGTGTTGATGAATCTTAAATTAGTCAGAAGGTATGAAGTTCATACTTTTTAAGGAACAAAGGACATGACGAGCAAATCATTCGCCTGATGGTAATGCAATGTCTGCCCATAACAAATGCTGTGTCACCCAAAACATTTCTATTATTATTATTCCTTAGTTTTCTGGCAAACCCTTAGGAAGATTTGGAACGGTATTTGCTCAAAGTGAGGTGCATAAAGAATATTGAGTAGTTATAAATTTTGTCATATTTATACCATCTGTAGAGAAAGAAACTGTATTTCTTATACACATTAAGGCTTTAATTTACATTACGAAAAAAAAACATTAAAACTAACCATTATTCATGTGAAGAACTTTTGCGACTTTCTTTATAGTCGAGTCTAACTTGGAATCTGCATTTTCCAGTTCAGTATTTAAGTCATCCAGCATCCTAAATGTGAAAACAATTTAAGTTTAACAAAAAAAAATATGCTAAAGTAACACATATAAACAAACACAAGTGCTATCGCTTCCAAGCTTAAACTTCAATACGAATACTTAAATACGAGCGCATTCGTTTCTTTTCCCTTTAAAAAATCATATGACCCTGGAATAGGTTTCTTCCAAACTATTTGTTCTAAATAATTTGTGAATGCCATTGGAAAACGCAATATTTATGAATGCCAGTATTGACGGGCTTACCATTTGACAATTACATATAGATAACAGATATAGATTCACAATCCAAGAATCGATATCAAAATCCAAAGGGGATTAATATTGGATATTGATATTACCCATAAATCATGAGGAACTCAACCGTTTAAGCAATGAAGAGTGAGGGTGAATCGACTTACACAGCCTGTTCGTCCAATTCAATACCTATTTGCTTGGAAACTGTCTTCAAAGAACCCACAGAATTACTTATCACATGCAACTGGTCGTCTTGATTCATCAGCATTTTCTCTTGCATTGACATGATGTCACTGTCGTACATATCAAATCTGTTGGGGCTGTCTGTCTGATTTGCCAACTTGGAATATTTTGAATACTTTGGTGTTGAAGTCCAAGAGTTACCAAAGTGCATTGGACTTTCTTCGCCGAGAAGAGGTTCTCGTGCCGTTCCATCATTATCACGATTTCTATTTAGACTCATCTTGCCTTTCATTACCTGAAAATATATAATATAGATATAGTGACGAAACGAGCAAAACGTTAACCTGATGGTAAGTGCAACGTCTGCCCATAACAAATGCTGTTTTACCCAGAACATTTCTGTGTGACACCACACTGCGCCCGTCACCCAGAAAGATCAGTTCTTAAGTCTCATATGCCCAGTGATTACGCTAGCTCACAGTGCCCTTCAAACCGAAACACAGTAATGTTTGTACACTACTGCTTCACCACAGAATAACTGGCCCTGGGGTGGTACCTACCTAGACGGATTCTTGCACAGGAATCCTACCACCAGTAGAAGTACCAGTAGAAGTAGTACTTAATGCAATGTAATCTAAAATCTTAAAATATGTATGTCATCTAATACTCGTACATGGTCTTAAGGATCTGCACGGATTGTACCGAACATTACCGGAAAGGGCCGAAATGTTAATGTTCTTAAACAACACTATATAATAATACTACAATAATAATGGTCTATGCCGCGCGGCGCAATCGTGTGGTACTCATTTTACGCGGGTGAAACCGCGCAGCACAGCAAGTATACCTTATTTATGATTTAGTTTATAAGTAAATGACGAGACAAGCAAGTAGTTAACCTGATGTTAAGTGCCACATCTGCCCATAATAGTAAAGGTCCATTGGGAAGTTTTGTATAGAACCGCACAGCTCTCGTCGTTATGAGGAGTCCTACCACCAGGGAACGGCATTCTACCACCGGAATGAAAAGAGAAGAATGATAAGTGAATATACAATGTAAATAAATTATGTTTACCTTCACTTCTTGTTTAGTTGCTTCAATGAAAGTTCTTCTATCACAAATCTCCTTGTTGTCAATCTTAAACTTAGACGAGTTCTTTTCAACAATGCGTGTGAATAAATGTTAAGGAAATTTTGATTTAGATAATTTTACTTGGGTGTGTAGTGGCAGCGTGTGGTGGCGACTCGTTAAAAGAATACTACCACTCCATCTCATCCAATGGATCTCGTAAAAGGCGAGTGAGGAATTAAACTGCACTGTGCACCCAACAGCGCATGGTGGCGATGGGCTCACCACCTATCACACCAAGTGTTAATTATATTGTTTTGGTGAAACGTGGATTGTGGCAGTCATCTGTTTTCGCAGTGAGTGCCCAGTCTCTGACTACCCCTTATGGGATACAGTCGTGATCTTATGTATGTATGTATGTGTAGTGGCAGCCCAGTATAAGCCAAATAGTGTAGGCCAGATGGAGTGACGACCAGCACAATTTTGCAAAAAATGATGGAGCGGAATGTGATATAATTTGTCAGCTTGCATATGGACTGAGTTCAGTGTGCAGTATTCAAAGTCACCATTTTTATACGACAAAGAAATTTTTGTTCGGGTCTGAATATATGACCACTTCTAATTACTAACTAGAAAATAGCAAATATTTAATTATGGTCAGATTTAATTTCAAGTGAAGAATTATTTTGATTGAACTATTAAATATACATACATACAGTCACGAGTTTTACTCACGTAACTCACTAATCGCTCTCGCGGGAAATGAGTCGTAAAGGGTGGCGAACCACGTCGCCGCCATATTGGTAGGAATCAAAAAATTCTTACTCCCCATTGTGTTCCCACAAGCAGTATAGTGACAGCATTGCATATAATGTTATTATTCTGCACAAATAAAGGCTGTCCGTACAATACTTTCGTTGTAGTAGGTGTAAATACACAAAACATTAAAAGTACTAAAAATGTATTGATATTACTATTACAGAACTAGAAGTGCAGTTTATTGCACTGAGCCTTAGACGCCTTAATTCATATTTGAGTAAGTCTTAAAAGTAGGCATTTCATATTATCACATCAATGGTAATATAAATTATTTTTATTCACAATATGTCTTATATAATACTAACTGATGCCCGCAACTTTGACCGTGTGGATAAGGTTTTATAAGTATCCCTTGGGAACTATTTGATTTTCCAAGATAGAAAGTATTATATGTCCGTCTCCAGGATGCAAGATGCCTCTGTGCAAAATTTTATTAAGATCGGTTTGAGAGGTAACTGTGAAAAGGCAACAAACAGATAGAGGAATAGAGAGTTACTTTCGCATTTATAATATTAGTATAGATAAATGTAATTTATAGTTGGGACTGATGTTGAAGATTTTAAATTTTTCTTTTTTGTCAATAATAAATTTAAAAAAGGATATTTATTGTGTCTTCTAGATCTTCTAAATCCCATTCAATGCTACGGAGTGCATTCCTTAGCTCTGTGGAGGTCCATTCTACTTCAGGGCTATTGGGAATAGTCGGAGACTTAGATATCTCCTGCCAGCGTAAATACAATCCACGGGTTTTGTTCAATGCCTTGAACACCTCACTGTTTACAAAATAAAAGAAATATAAGCTAAGACATGTTACTGAAGTACTTCAAATAAGATATGAGTTTAAATATGTAGCTATAAACATACATATTTATAATCAAATTTCTGCTTTTACTTAGTAAGTTCATCTTATAAATTTTACTTTTTGGTATTACAGAAGAGCATATTACATTAACCTGAATATATTACAAAAATTTTAAAAGTTTTTATTTCGATTGCTTTCTTTGTCTTTGGTTCAAATCTTGCTAGTCAATTTTGACCTATTTTCAGATGTCCCATTGTGCTAAAATTTTGGATATTACTACACTGCATTTGTTTATTGAACACCACATAACTAGCATAGGGCCATAGTAAAAACTCTTTAATAAATTCAATACTATCATGTAACATATAATTCTAAATATTTGTACTTCACTATTAAAACTTTAAAGCAAAACATAAATTAATATGAAATTTGAATTCGCCAATAATAATAAACAACTTTTAGTCACTGCATGTAGCTTAAACTTACTTATGTTATCATTAAGACTAGTATGTACGCCAGCTCATATACAATTCATTAAAGTATAAACATAACATGTAGAAATCAGTTATTTTGTAGCAACGAAATCAATAATTGCTAAACTATGAAAATGACACCTTGCTGTATCTATGACGTCTAAAAATGTACACTTACTCTTTGACGACGTAAAAAGGATCTTCTAAAGTCATGTCAGACAAAGATACCGTGTAATTGCAAGCAGTTTCATGTGTCGGAAGGCAACAACACAACAATCAGAAACCAGCTACGTATACGCATATACAGAAAGGTTTACACTTATATTCAGACGGTCTCTCGCCTATCCCTCAAAATATCGACAGCATTAAACATACCCCGTGTATATTCGCTCGATGGACTTATTCTCCGTCCTTTGCTAACTCACATAACATTTGGCTGCTGCAGCTGCGTACTTCCGACGTCACTACGCGCAACCGCACTACACTGACTTCGAGCAACGTCCGCCGTGACGCGATAATACGCCTTATAATAAATACATAACTATTATTAAGGGTAGCCGCCACCTTAAAACCTCCACTTTTCCTCCCTAAAACAACCCCTTTGAGTTTCGAGTTCCTGTCAACGCCAAGCATATGTCATTAGTGCGGTGCGTTGAACATTTTTACGTTCATTTTCGAAGATGCAAATATTTTTATGATTTTATTATAAATCCACATATTTTGGTTAGGTTATATTAAATTTAAATTAACGATAAAGCTTTAAAAAAATATGACAAAAATAAATTATTTAAGTTTTTAATACTTCTTTGCCAATAATTAGTATGAAAATTGTATAAAACATTCGTTCACATTCTTTGACTGATTTTTAGTCTGTACCATTCCAGGGAATGGATTACTTCCAATTTGTTTTGTTCATTCTTCACAGCTCATCTTTTGCACGCTAGAAATAGTGATTATTTATTTTATTTTGCATTATTATTAAACAATAGGTAAACAAAATGAATTCGGTGCTAAATCCCGAGGCCCCTGAGTTTTATCCACATCTCACATCAGTTACACAGGTACGTAATTCATTCATTGTCTTCGGAGATATTGACAACACCAGCATGTGTTTTCACCATAATCAAGTTTTTCTGCTTATATAAATGTTGGCTAAATAAAGTAGGTTAAATTCCGTTTGCTATTGACCTAGATAATGTTTATCACTGAGGTTTGACTATGTACGGTTTTGAACTAAACTCCAAATGGTAATTGCGTTCACGGACAAAGAAAAACTGACTATAAAAAATGTATAACAACTGTGTACGTCACGGGGCCAGGATGCTGAACTGTAATTAGTAGACCTTATCTTGTACATAAATGAAAGAAAGATTTTTATAGTCGTAAAAGATTATCCTTTCGAATCAATATCCTTCTATTCCTTTTGTACATAAAATATCTCGTAACTTTATTTGAAAAGATGATTTCGAAATTACCATGTATTTCACACCTTTTAATAAATACAAATAAGTTATAGTACAGAACTTTAAGTTTAATCACTTAAACTTAAATACATTAAGATCAAATTGGTCAATAATACCTAATTGAATCTTGCATTATTACAATAATATTCAATTCTTTTGACTACCTTATGGATATATCTTGATGTATCTCTTTAAAATATTGTTATCTACTGTGTAGGTCAGAATAATGAATCTTAATAAACCTTAAAAAACACTTATATAAATAAATTTAAAAAATTAGTGAAATATTTTCTCCTATACAAATCTTTCCTTTTCTTGGATAACTAACTTTTATTGACAAGATATTTTGTAATAAATTTTGAAGTAATAATTTTGTAACAATTGGAACTAACTATAAGTTACTTAACTACCATAAAATCTTCGTTCCCAGAATGCAACTATCTATGTGAAATTTTTGTCAAGTAACAAATGGACAGAGTGACAGAGACAGTGACTTTCTAATCACTACTTCTACTTAGTAAGGAAAGTAAAGGTTCCCTAAGGAAATAAAAATTGGAAAATTTGGGAAAAACCGGAAGAGTTTTTTTCTATGGAATTTTTTTATGACCATACCACTGCCAGGCCGTTCAAAACCATATCTCACAATTCAAACAATAGATATGTTAAATTTTTTATTTGTTATACTACTTCAGGCAGGGTGACAGACTTAAATTTCGTAGGCTATTTATATGAGCAATGTGAACTCTTTACCTGGCGCCAGAAACACTTGATGTACCACTTGTCCAGCAGTGAAGGTTCATATGTTTGAATGTATTAATCTCAAGAAATGCTAATTCAAATTTGTATCCAAAAAAAATTTTATAAATAACTCTCTGCCCTGTGCTAGTACAATAGGGTTTCTTGTAGCTATAAACTTTGACTACTACGGCTTACCATAAGCTGGAGCCTGATTTTGAGAACAACTTAACGGAAAGAAAGACTCGTATTCATGAGTCGCTCAACACAGGTAGTCATCTCGAGCCGCTAGTTTGCTTTAAAGATACTTTATATATACCTCCAGTCATGTGTAAAGTTAAGATGGATTTTTTTTTGAGTGCAATACCTCCATAGTCTTATTGTTGAATTATTCAAGTATATTGAAACAACTTCTTCTTCAAGCACTTAATATGCGAGATATACCCGTTTAACTTTGTTAATAATATGCATCTGCCCTATCACTCCTAATTTCTGTACTGCTTCATATAATCACATATTATGTTAGTGGTTATCACAAATTTCTTAAATATATTAATACTTTAAAATGTTTATTTATGTTTGCTGTATTAATGTATGTATTTAAAATATACACCAAATTGTATTAAAGTATAAGTCTCTAATATGAGACATATAATGCATGGTTGAGTGGAAGAGAATGCTTAAATGTCCTAATTAGTTCATACCTTCTGCACAGTAAATTTTAGTTAAAGACTATGCACAACAATGTAATAGTAAGAATATTGATATAAATAGCATATTGTGGATTGATTAATCCAATATTTTTCTATCCATATAATATGTTATGTCTGATCATGTTGGCAACATAATAGAATCTACCACCCCCTCTGAGTATTGTAAAAGCCAGATAAGGGCAATGCTAGAAAAATCCCATGGCAATCCATGGAATGACCATATCAATTATAACAGACCTTAAAATATTCAGAATAGTGCAGGGCAGCACCAATTGAGATGCAAGGCATCTGGTACCAATCCCAGACCAAGTCATATGCTTTCTACTAGGTAGAGGTCTATGTCCAGCAGTGTACAGGCTGTTGATGATATTATTATGTTGGTATACAGCTATTTGATAATTGAAATAACTATTATATTTTTTGTTCCAGGGAGGCTATTCAAGTATCAATAAGTCAATAAGATCATCAAACCATTTTCCTTCAGGAACTTCTTTAGAGTTATTCAAAACATTTACCGATTTTAATTTTGTAACATGCCGATTAAGTGAAAGTGTTGTCGTACAATCAAATGAAATAATAATCACTGAGTTACCAGCGGTGAAGTTAAAATTGTAAGTAGTTCTCATAAATTCCAATGTTTTCATCACATAATAATTAATACTATTTATTTTATGTAAATTGACTGTTTATTTATATTTCTATACTCTCATTTATTTTAGAAATTATTGATTAACACAGTTATCAATAAATCTCATCTTGGTTATAACCACTTAAAATGGATAATACATAGTAACTGCAATACTCAAATTAAGTATTAACTAAGTTGCCCAAAATTTACTCATCTTACAATAAAATTTAAGTAACTCTTTTGGAAATTGTGGTTTGAATTTTATTATTAATGAGTACTCATCTCCACTATTTTCATATTAACAGCAATGACAATGAATATAATACAGAAAAAATTGTTGATGCCAATGACAGTATGTTGGACAGGATTAATATTAACATAGACAGTATATGCAAAGTGAACACACCTTGTGACAAACTAATTGCTGGTATTGACAATGGCTTTAATGTGTCCTCATGGAACAAAACACCAGTTATTGCGAAAATACAGGTTAGATAATTTTTCTTATCATTATTGGTAGTGGGTTGCACTTTGCCTTATATTTCAGATCATTAAAATATTTTTAAAAACTTAATCATATTAATAATTTATATGTTTGATACATATTTTTATCAATTTTATATTACTCATTAAGAAAACTTTCAATTTATCTAAAAACCTTAATATAAATTTGTTACATTTTCATGAATATTATTTTGTAAATAATGTAATTTAAATAATATATGAATTCGCTATTTATTGTTTACATTTTTATGAGTATTAGTATTGAGAACGAACTTTCTTATTTAGGTTGGGTCGGCAATGTTCATTGGTGCTAAAAATATTCCTCGGCCACAATTAACCTTCAAGGATCCCATTGACAACTCTGAAAGTCTGTGGGTGCCAAAAATATCTGACAAACCAAACAACATTAAGCCACTTGCTTTAAATATTCTTTATAGTGATGAGGGTGAAGCAGTAGGGTGAGTAACACATTATTATGACCAAACTCTACTTTTTTTTTCATTGTGGCGGTATTGTTGTAGTCTCCAATGACATGTAAAGTTTGTACTGCTAGTTGAAATGCTCAGCTGGCAAAATAAAAGATTTGCAAAACAATTTTATTTTAGAAATTGTGATAATTTTTTTTTTCTGATTCTTGTAATACTTTATTATGTTTACCTTTACCTATCACAAAAGACAAACACAGTTGTATACACAATGTTGTATTTTATGATAGCTAAACCAAAATGTCTACCTTAAAAATGGGGTTATATAATACTTTAATACTTTTATACATTGTTACATGTTCTACTACTGGGCTTGGGCCTTTCTGATTATAAACAATGATTATGGCTGACATAAGGGACATGAGTGATTTTATCACCTCATCTCATCCCATTGTGCGTCGTCTGAAAAATTGAAAGTCGACTGAGATATAAGCCAAAATAATCTTATAGTCTCTAAATAGTGGAACAACTAAAAATATGTTCACAAAATTTACTATTGCCCATGTAAACCCATGGCATTACATGCATAGGAAGAAAAAATATTTTTCTAATCAATTAAATATATCCTATTCGATGGAAAAAGATTTTGATCCCCTAGGAAAAATAAAATTGTTAGAATGCTATTTTAAGTATTGCTTAACTAACCGGCATGGAAACAATAAAAATATCGACGATAATTCGCACTGAAGCAGCGAGGTCAGGTTTTTGATACTCATTCCAGTATCAACAACTCGGCCATTTACACTATAAGCTCTTACAAAGTCCTTTGTAGGAAATATGGTATCATACATGTTGAGATATCATACATACATCATGATGATGATGATGATGACATATTGAGAGAAAGCAGATCGGATTGGCAATCGCTATGCCAGATAACTCCTTAACCGTCACCGATCTAGCGAATTAAGGTCTTCCTTATCTGAGATAGATGTTCCGCCGTTTGTATTATAGGGCCATGGCTTAAAAGTTTTTAATGTCTTTCTACCTGTTTAAAAGGCGCGAGATGATGTGGTTAATTAAGCCATATGGGGCTATCTGCTTAATAAAGTTTTTAGATACCACCTTAAAGCGATATATTATTTTATGTTTAACGAAATTTCAGATACGAACATCCCTATAAAGTGGAACTAGAGTTGTACCATCCGCCATCTAGTTTTATTGACCCCGACCCTGAACCGCCTTCCTATCCGCCGCCGTTGGAAAAGACGAAGCTGACTTACATAGACACGGAGTCGCAGGTCGACGCGCTCGTAAAACATCTCAATGATGTTAAAGAACTTGCTGTCGATGTGGAACATCACTCATACAGAACCTACCAAGGTACGTTTTTGGTTAGGATTACAAAAAAATCCTACCTTTTGTCTAACACTGCTGCGATGATATTATTTGTATTATACGTAAACTCTTTCTAGAATTTATCTTTGTTTAACGCATAATGTGGCTATTTCCAAACTATTTTGCGCAATTATTATTTCTTTGGTTCTGGTAGCGTTGCGAAATTTGTAATGTTTATAGCGCAGCTGTCATTTCTTAAGCGCATGATGTAAAGACAACTATGGATTATTTCGTTTCAGTGTAATAATAAAGGTATTTGTTAATTTTACGTTAGTGTTGTGTACGATCGCAGTAAATGCTTATATGGGAGTAGCATTTACTGTGATCGCATCGGTTGACTTTATAGTTAAATTTTTATTGTGAATAAATGAATGATGCCTCAGTGAGGATAATATCAGTATAAAATTGATGTTTCGTCTAGTCAGAGTCAGAGTCGTTTATTCCTTTAGAAGACAATTTTAGTGAACTAGGAGCAATTCACTAAAGTTGTCTTGTAAAGGAATAAATTCACCATTCCGTCTCGTTTTAAAAGTGATGAAATCGACCAAGGCCATCCAATCCCACGATTTGGGAAAAGTTTAAGGGTTTTTTTTTTGATAAAATGACATTGTTGTGTAATTTATATTCATTATTGGAAATTAAAAAAAATGGCAAACGCAGCGTAGGGCGACCCCCCACTAGATGGAGCGACGACCTACACGGTTTTTCGGGAAGTCGATGGATGCAGGTGGCTCAGGATCGTGTTTTGTGGCTATCTATGGGGGAGGCCTACGTTCAACAGTGGACTGTAATAGGCTGAAATGATGATGATGATGATGATTGGAAATTATTTGTATCTTTTTAATGTGTATGCTTTTTGTATTAATTATTAATAGTGCACTGTGGTAGTTCAGGGGCTGGGCGCTCGCTTTAAATTTCACAGAACGCGAGTGATCTGAGTTCGATCCCCGGTGACGGCACCTCTCAAATTGTTATTTCAAGTGCTTATTTACCACGTGCTCAGTGATAAAGGAGAACATCGTGAGGAAACCTGCATGTCTGATGAATAAAAATATTCCGAGGGCATGTGTAGTCCGCCAGCCCGCACTGGAGCAGCGTGACGGACTTTTCCCTGATGCAAAACCCTCTCAGAAATGGGAGTAGGCCTGTGCTCAGCAGTGGGGCATTTATGGGCTGTAAATTTACTTTTTTACTTTTAGTCCGCCGATTTGCATGGCATAGAAACAATCATTATAATGTTGTCTAATGTAACTCACATGTGCAAATATAGAAATAGATAGGTACATCAATACATGCCCACCTGATGTTAAGTGCCACGCCTGCCCTTGACCGTTGCAGTGTCACCCAGAACTTTGAATGGCAAAGTGTGGCTGCTGGTAATAAGCAGTTGTATCCCCGTAGTAAGCTTATAAATACATAGATCTAACATGATAGAATGAACGCTGAGCGGTATGAAGACGTTCGACAACCTGTTTTGTGAATTCTGCTAAATAGATGCATAGTTTTAATAGCATTGCTTTATATTTGATAACGACCGCGTGGTTAGGGTACCTGCCTGTTGAGTGGCGGATCCTGGGTTCGAATTTAAGCCGGACTCGACATTTGTGTATAAAAACCCAAATTGTTGGTTTTTGGGTGTGGTGGTGTTTTACGCACTCACGATACAGGTGTGTGTTTTTGTGTTAAAGAATGAAACTTTAATTTTGCTCATTGAGCTGTTGTTTATGTACTGGTGGTAGGATTCCTATGCAGGAATTCGTTCGGGCCAGTAGTCTGCCGTGAAGCAAACATTACTGTGTTTCGGTTTGAATGGTATCGAAAGCTAGCATAATTACTGTGCATATGAGACTTAAGAACTCATGTCTCAGGGTAACGGGCGTAGTACGGTGTCACACAGGAATGTCCTGGGTGACACAGCGTTTGTGGGGAACGTTTCGCTCGTCTCGTCACATTATCTAATAAAAACAATCCAGATTGTGATTTATGTACCTCATCAAATAGTTATTTTTTATCGTATTCAGCGACATCGAGCAGATCTCTCACCTAATAGTATCAGGCTTGCGCGTAACTGTTGCAGTTTTACCCAGGACATTAAAATTGTAAAGCCTTATGTCCTTGTATCTTGCGACATCGCATATTTTAGCATTTTATGCCCAGTATGGTAATTGAACCTTACTGTTTAATTCTTATTATTGGTTTATAGCGTTCACTGTTAACTTTGGAAAAATTATTCTGTGTCAGTTTCTTCTCAGCATTTATGATATTTTCTGAAGAGCTGGCATGTCAAAGAACACAAGAATATGTAGCATATGCGACATGTGAAAGAACCCAAGTAGGCCTAGTTGCTATTGGCCTCCTAAAAAGACACATGCTTTTGTGAATGCTATATTTAAAAGCTTCTGCGATTTATTTTTATTTTAAATTGTATACAACTCTTTTATATATCTTCGGCTAAAGCTAAGCTAAGCTGTGCTGCGTTCTTTTACTTTATTTTACTGATTATTTTTATCAATAATCAGTAGAAATAATAAAAATGGAAATGTCTATCTTCTTCATCTTTCTAAGTTTTAAATACATTTTCTGTTAGCATATATAGAACTTACATAAAAAACCCAGTGTATTAACAAATTTTAAAAAAAGTCTGTAATTTAATCAAAACGAACTGTCCCTAATTTGCTTAAATGATGGTCAGTTATTTGCCAAATCGATGTCATTAAAAAAAACCGACGTCAACGGAACAGTTCCAAACATGCTTATGCTGATTTTAGAGTTTCATGATTGCCTCATTGGTCCCATTAATCATTCATCAATTCAACCAAAAAAGAATCATTGAACTCTGCGAAGATATCGCGTAACATATACAGTTAGAAGTAAATAATATTCAGTCCACTGTAGACCCTCCTCCTTTTTTGAAGTCGGGGTCAAAAGACTCCGCGACCATTTTTGATACGCTTTTATTAGTTTGACCTTTATTCCCAACAGGACCATCAGTTCATTGCTTTCAAAGCGTTTTTTTTTTCAGTGTTTAGACTATAATGTGATTATTTAAAAAGACATGAAATGCATTCTTCACGAACATAGCCGCAGACACGACACGCCGCCGAACTGTGCCAATTGCAATAATGATAACTAATTATTTCAGGCATCACGTGCCTAATACAGATTTCGACGATCGAAGGCGACTTCATAATCGACACGTTAGCAGTTCGTGAACATATACACAAGTTGAATTTGTCATTCACCGACCCGAAGAAAGTTAAAGTGAGTATTCTGTATATTTTTTTTAATTGATGCTTAATAGTTGAAGGTTGCCATATATTTCATAATACGGGACAAAATGACTTCGACTATGGTGCCGGCGTCACAGTGATCGTTAATGGCAATCTTAGTCCCGACCGATCAACGGCGCAGGAGATATTTTGCACGATAACGTGCAAACAGGAGCACTCACGCGTTCCAACCTATCCGCGCCCGATGTAATGCTCATGCGATAAGACCGGAGGTAGGCTAGGATGCAGTATCAGACACACAGGACTGACAAAAGTATTTTTTTTCTCTAGTTGGGATTCGAACCCAAGGCCCGCGGCGTGGTAGTCAAGTACTCTAACCACTGGGCCACGCGGTCTTCAACTAAGTTACTTATTTATTCGGTAACTTTTACCCAGACGTGGGACGATAACTTTTTACAGTAACAAATGTTATGGACAGTGGCGAGAACCGAACACTCAGCAATGAGATTTTCAACCACAGCCAATGATGATAACGAATCGAGATGTCGATTCGCTATCGCGGACCACCGCGTGTCCAGAATACCTGTCTTCTACGCCGCGGGTTCTGGGTTCGAGACTAGGCCAGAGCCAAGTTGTTGGTTTTTGGGTCTGGTCGTTTTGTGTCTCTGATACTGCATCCTAGCCAACCTTATTGATGGTGGTGGTTGGACGAGTGAGTGCCACTGTGCCTGCGCGAGTGCCACTTGTACTTCCTGTTTTGTGGGATGCGTTTGTGGAAGAAATGTATAGATAGATTAAGATGCGCCTCGTATATAATTTACTGGTGTTAGGATTCCTATGCAGGTAACCGTCTAGATAGGTACCACCCCAGATCCAGTTATTCTGCTGTAAATATGTGGAGTGGAAACATTACTGTGTTTAGGTCTGAAGGGCACTGATAGCTATTGTAATCACTGTGCATATGAGACATAAGAAGTGATGTCTCAGTGTGACGTAGAAATCTTCTGGGTGGGCAGACGTTGCACTTCAGGTGAACGTTTTGGCCGTCTTGTCACGTTTGATGATTTGTCACACACAAATTGTCACGTACCTCGCAGCCCAGTGGACTTCGTTTCTTGCAGCGGCGGGATTTCCTGCTAATTCATACAATAATACAGTCTCAGAACTTTTAGTTAGCGGTTTTATAAAACTAGTGTTGTAATCAATTAATTAATTATTAATTTGCGAGAATCCTCTTCTTAGTGCTCGACGCTGGCGTGATTCTTAGTTCGGCAATGATCGTTGCGTTCCTTACTTCTTGAGGCGATTATGGATAGGAAGAAAAAAAGGAAATATTTATGTATAGAGGTTGTAATCTATATATATTATTTCTGATAGGTGTTTTCGTCGGTATGAAATATCTCACTTAATTTTGTATCAAAATTAATGTTTGGTACGCCATTTTGAAGATTACTTTTCACTCTAACGATTAAACAAATGTCAACTTTTTAAAATTAAATTTCGTTAAAAACTATCGAATTATTTAATTTAATTTTAGAAAGCGCTATCTGTTGACAATCTGTTCAACTAACATCGACGGTTAAAGTTGTTTAAATTATTTAAATAAGGTGTGAAAAATGGCGCAATCTGTTTATGATCACGGCACTGCGAAATATTCGCACATGTTAGCTAATATTAGGAAATTTGGAAGGGAAGATTGCACGCCATTTAAATACTAAGTAAATTACGTTACACAATGTTTATTAGTGTCATAAGCTATATATACATATAAAAAAGCGTAAGCATCAACATTTCTTGTCATGTTGATAGCTTCTTGCAGTATTCGGAAGTTGTCGTTGTTGTTGTTGAAGTATTTATTAAAGAATATTATAAGAATTTTACAACGCCCGTAAAACTATTAATTATTACTCGTTTTTATTATAACCACGTTTTTTTTTATTCAATAAAGTGATGAAACGAGCAAAAGTTTCACCTGATGGTAAGTTCAACGTCTGCCCATAACAAATGCTGTGTCACCCAGAATGTGTTCCCATCACCCTGAAACATAAGTTCTGACTGAAACATGAGACTTATCTCATATGCCCAGGGATTACGCTAGCTCACAGTGCCCTTCAAACCGAAACACAGTAATGTTTGCACACTACTGCTTCACGGCAGAATAACTGGCCCCGGGTTGGTACCTACTTTGACGGATTCCTGCATAGGAATCCTACTACTAACTAACTCGCCTTCGTGTCTGATTGGATCAAATTTAGTAATTGATTTTAAGCTAACTTCCCGAGGGAGTTAGAGACTTGAAACTTTAAACAGCTTTCAACTGGATGACAGTTCATTATTAACTCTCTTTCTTGCCTGTCTGTTTGTTTCACATCATCATCATTTCACCCTGTCACTAGTCCACTGCTGAATGAACATAGGCCTCCCCATAGATTACCACAAAAGTTTGTAGCTCTCATTTTGGAGGGATTTATCTGTTGGGTACAATTTTTGCTATTGATTATAAACTAAATTTAGACTTTTAGTCCATTTTAAAACGTGGTATAAAAAGTTTTTTATACGATGCTTGTTGCATTGACAGTCACTAATCCATACTTCCATACCAATTTTATAATTGTGCAAGTAACTCCCTCTGTCCCTGTGTCTGTTTGTTACCTTTTCACGGTTCTACCGCTAAACCAATCTTGACGAAATTCGGCACAGAGGTAGCTTGCATCCTGGGGATGACATAGGATACGTTTATCCTGAAAAAGTATTATTATTCCCACGCGATATTTAAAAACCTACGTCCACGTGGACTAAGTCGTGGGGCATCAGCTAGTAAAATGTAAATTACCATATCTCTTTTAGGTGTTCCACGGTGCTGAGATGGATGTCCTGTGGTTGCAAAGGGACTTCGGCGTCTATATCGTGGGATTGTTCGATACACATCAAGCTGCTAAAGCTCTCAAAATATCCGGCCTATCACTCAAGAGTCTGCTGATGCGATATTGCCAAGTAGACGCCGACAAGAGGTGAGAATATTAACCCGTCTCTTTGATATAATTTATATAGTTACTTAAATGACTATATTTATATCTGATTTCTCAATTATGTATTTGCAATGCCCAGATAACCCCCGTTTTATTCATAACAAGTTGCATTTTTGTATAAATTTATTTTTTGAATTAAAATGGAAATTGCTATGAGGCACTTACAATCATTTCAATTAAACTCGATAACATACTTTATTAAGCTAAAGTATGTTATAATCTTTCTTTTATATTTATTATTGGACAGTGTGACGAGACGAGAAAAACTTTCAACTGATTGTAAGTGCAACGTCTGCCCATAACAAATGCTGTGTTACCCAGAATATTTATGTGCGGCACCACACTGCCTCCGTTCCTCTGAAACATCAGTTCCTAAATCTCATAAGCCCTGTGTTTACGCTCTCAGTGCCCTTCAGACCGAAACAATAATGTTTGCATACCACTTATTTACAGAAGAATAACTGGATCTGGGGTGGTACCTATCTAGACGGTTTCCTACATAGGAATCCTACCACCAGTAAATTAAAATTATTAAAATTGTTATATCTATAGGATAAAAATGTGCCAATGTATATAACGAGGCACATTTTTATCCTATAGATATAACAATTTTTCTAATATATATTCATAATTCTGGTGTAGCTTTTTCGAAACGGGGTATGAATATATGCATAGTTCATAAAAAGAGAAGGGGTAATAATAATAAATGATACATATATACATACAGTCACGCCTATTTCCCATTGGAGTAGGCAGAGACCACATCTTTCCATTTGCTACGATCCTGGCACACATCTTTAGCTTCTACTTTCATTAGCGTTTTCACACACACTCGTCGGTTGCGGGTACTTTTAACGTGATTTTTCCTAAAAAGTTCACCGATCTGTATGTGATACGTACGCCTAGGTCGACCCTTACGGCTTTCCCATTCACACTTGCCTTAGAAATCTGTTTCGTCAATCTCCTATCATTCATCCTCTCTACGTGTCCAAACCATCTAAGCATCCCTTTCTCTATCTTTTTCCACAACGCACCGTTCCCTTATCACGCTGTTTCTCACTTTGTCAATCATAGTTACTCCAGAGTTACAATCAGAGTTACTTCTCAAACTTCTCATTTCTACAGCGTTAATCTTACTTCCATGCTTCTTCTGCCAGACCCTGCATTCACTACCATACATAAGTGTGGGGGTCTTTACCCCCCCATTTTCAGCCAGTCGTGCCTTTTCAGAATGAATGAATGATATCTATATATTATTGCTATTTCGTATATTATACTGCTAGATTTACGTTGGTTATTGACGACATATGTATGTCATCATCATCATCATCATCATTTCAGCCTATCACTAGTCCACTGCTGAACATAGGCCTCCCCCATAGATTGCTACAGAAGTGTGTAGCTCTCATTTTGAGGGGAATTTTGCCATAGTTGCCACGCTTGGCAGGCGGGTTGGCAAGTTAGATGATATATACGTACTAAAAGTTGTGTGATTATTAAATTTTCGACTTTTAATTACTTTAATGTGATGTTTCATGATGCATCGTATCTTCATACATTAACTTAAAATCATTGCAACAAAAAATACGTGTTTGTTTTCAACTGTTATTCCTTCAAAAAATAAAATAATATTTTTAAATAAAATGCAGAAAACCTTTTCACGATTTTACGTATTCAAATTTTTTTTGTTTTCTGATTTCAGATTATAAATAAGTAAAATATACGCACATCTGTCAATCATAGCACGTTAATATCTGTGGCATTAATTATTGAAGAGGTTATTAGGAGACCGGCAGAGTAGAATAGCACCTACCTCTTTTCTAACGAGGTGTCGTAAGAGACGATTAAGGTGTTGTACGGACAACCTTTATTCCTGCTGCGAACGCAATGGCGAATAAGAATTTCTTCACTCAGTACCAAAATGGCGGCGACGTAGTCCGCCAACCGTTACAACTCATTTCCTGCGAGGGCGATAAGTGGGAAACGTGAATAGCCTCTGCCTACCCCTTATATGCGTAAAAGGCGTGATTGTATGTATGTAATTATTGAATTACTACACTTAATATTTCACCTTTAATTAAACAGAATTAAAATAGGCAAAGTGACCGTAAAAGTTCAATATACAGTTGTCTCGTTGTTTTTAAGAATTTTCTATATATTATATTTTTACTAGATAATGCCCGCGACTTCGTCCGCGTCGACTTCGGTTTTTTTTTAAATATCCCGTCCCGACTTTTTATCCCGTAAAATCAAATACATCCCGTATTTGATTTTACGAGATAAAATGTCATGTTGTCCTATCCTATGTCCGTCTCCAGGATGCAAGCTATCTCTGTGCCAAATTTCGCAAAGATCGGTTCAGCGGTACTTTCGCATTTATAATATTAGTATGGATTTTAGAACAGTACTGTTCATTCGCATATTTAGCAAAAATAAAATATATCTTTTATGTACTACATCACATGTTTGTTTAGATATAATATGTATATTAAAACACAGCAGGGTTGTAAATAGTAAGATGTATAAACGTAAAGAAAAAGTGAAATTCTGGAAACTTTTTATAAGTAATACCATATTCGTGACTAAAACTGCTTCTATTTTACATATATAAGGGATGGAAGGCCTAAGGAAGGATAAATTAAAATAACAGATTTATGAGGCGAGTGTGAATAGGCAAGCCGGTGAGGGTCGACGTAGGCGAACGTATTACGATCAGATTGAAATCATTTTAAGGAAAGGCCACGTCAAAAGTACCCGCAACCGACGAGCTTGTATGACAACACTAATGAAAGTAGAGGAAGCTAAAGATGTGTGTCAGGATCGTAACAAGTGGAAAGATGTGGTCTCTGCCTACCCCTATAGGAAAGAGGCGTGACTGTATGTATGTATGTATAAATTAAAATTCGTGCTAATAATGATTTCTTATATTTACGTGAACACTACACATGTAAGTGAAACTAATTTTACATAAAGTAAAATTACACACACGTAACATCAAGTAAAATCACACACACACAGTCACATTAAGTAAAATTAGTTCATCTAAAAATTCGTGCTTCCAAACTTTAGTTTGAATGCTTTTTATGTATGTTATTTATTATAGTAGTGATTACGTGGAATCCTGTTCGCGTTTACGATATCAATAAATATAATTTGTTAATAATGTTTAGGTACCAACTAGCCGACTGGCGCATACGACCTTTGCCCGACTGAGCTGATCAATTACGCGCGCATGGATACGCATTACCTGCTGTACATCTGGCGCAGAATGAAAAACGAGCTGCTAGAAGCTGCCGCTGGTCAACCGCATCTACTGCTGTCCGTCTTCGAACAGAGTCGCCAGATATGTGGTGTGGTGAGTCTGAGAGCTAAATCCTAATTTAGTCTGACCTTAATCCTTAAATTTCTATTGATTTTTGTATTATAATTATAATTTTTGACACTACATATCGCACTGCTATAGATCCTTCTGCTGCTTGCTATAGATAGCTCCCATAGATCCTGGGGGGAATTTGCCATAGTTGCCACGCTTGGCCGGCGGGTTGGCAACCGCAGTTCATTTGTTTGATGATCTAGGCAGATGCTGCGGCCCATCTCCGGTTTTCATTTCCCTCTGTCGACTTTACGATACCGACGGGACGTGATGGGGTGGTGGATTCTATTATGCCACCACCACACGACGGCAAAAATTTGTTTGAGGGTTCTAAATCAGTAGAAAATGTCTCTTGACGCTACCTATTATTTTTGCTTCTTTAAATTTCATGAAAACTGTTTTTGTGACGCGTCGAGTTTAATACACAAAAAAAGATAATATGATATATTTTTTTGTTACTTCAGTACTTTCTTCTAGCAGTGCGATATATGAAAATAATTTAGTTGTCAATCGCTTACATTACATTATCACATTTCCGCAGTTATTGTAAACCCACTACTCAACATAGATCTACTCCATATATTCCGTCTAGGACAGGTACCGCCCCGGGGCCGGTTGTCCTGCCGTGAAGCAGTACTGTGAAAACCTTACTGTATTTCGGTTTGAAGGGCACCGAGAGCTAGTGTAATTACTGGGCATATTTGACTTAAGAACCGATGCCTTAGGGTGACGGGCGCAGTGTAATTGTCACACCAAACTGTTCTAGGTCACACGGCATTTGTTATGGGCAGACTTTGCACTGACCAACAGTTGAACGTTTTGCTCGTGTCGTCATTACATACAATATAAAAAGCCGATAGGTGACCGGCAGAGTAGAATAGCACCTACCTCTTTCCTAATGAGTTGTCGAAAGAGGCGACTATATAGTACGGATAGGCTTTATTCGTTCAGAAAAACATCAATAATATGCAATGCTGTCACTATACTGCTCGTGGGACTGCAATGGGAAGTAAGAAATTTGGATTCTAACCAAATCGCGCTCACGAGGACTGCCACCCGCCACATCTCGTTTTCCGCGGGGCAAAAGGTGGGCTACGGATGTGGCCTCTGCTTACCCCTTATATGGATATGGCCTTTTAAACTTATTACTTCCGGGTATACTGCTCTCATTTTGGGATTTATTGTTATCCATGCTGCTAAGTTGCCTCGGTTGCGCTGTTGGACCAATAAGGTTATAACATGTAGCGTAGCCTAGTGGTCACAGTACCTGACTTCTACACTGCCGGTCCTGGTTTCGAATGCCAGCCGAAGTCAATATTTGTGCTGAAACAATTTGTTGGTTTTCGGGTATGGTTGTAGTGTGATTGTCACTGTGTTTCTGACATCCTAGCCTACCTACTCGTATGATGTTGTCGCATCAGCGTTACATCGGGCACTATTAGGTTGGGACGAGTGAGTGCCTCTATGTTTACGCGTGTATTTGAGGCACTATAATATCAGAAAAACTCAATAAGATTAAGAATAAATTATGCAACCGTACTGGTGCATAATTTTGAAGATTGAGGATAAAATTGTTTATGGTTTATTTTTAAAAATTAATCACATGAATTCTGTATATGTATGTCAGTTTATATGTATATGCATATTTGTTTATCATTGTATATTGCTATGTTTCTATTTAATATGTATTTTTAATATTTTATATAATTGTATTTTATATTTCTCAATAGCTTTTCAGTTTCTACTTATTAGTTTATTTTTTGATTTTACACGTGCCACAATGTTTTACTACGCCCCCTGTGTTGACTGGCAGAGAATGCCAACTGGCTTTAAGTACGCCCGTTGTATCATTATATCTCCTGAGTAGATAGCTCGCGACAATATTCGAAAGCTGTCGCCGTGGTAGAATCGGCCAGGAGAACATCATCATCAACAGAAAGATGGCTAACAGTACCAAATTCCCGCAGACTTACAACAAGGAGGTTGTGCACGACAACAGCCACCTGGGCCTGTACGTCCGATCGAAGAAGTCGTTCAACTCGCGTCAGATGGCCGCGCTGAAAATGCTTTACAAGTGGCGCGACTCGCAAGCCAGGGCTCTCGACGAAAGTACCACGTGAGTAGAATTCACCGCAAGCCCATCCGTACACTGAATTCACCATACCTCGCCGTGTGGGGGCCGCTTAAGGGAATCTACCACCCCATCTCATCCCGTGGCTGTCGTTAAAGTCGATCGACAGAGGGAAAATAAAAACCAGGAGATGGACAGCATCATCTTCCTGGCACATTTGAATAAATACGGTTGCAACTGTGTGGTGGCGGCTCGTTAAAAGAATACTACCACTCCATCTCATCCAATGGATCTCGTAAAAGGCGAGTAAGGAATTTAACAGCACTGTGCACCCAACAGCGCATGGTGGCGATGGGCTCACCACCTATCACACCAAGTGCATTATATTGTTTTGGTGAAACGTGGATTGTGGCAGTCATCTGCTTTAGCAGTAAGTGCCCAGTCTCTGACTACCCCTTATGGGATACAGTCGTGATCTTATGTATTTATGTATGTTGCCAACACAGCTGAAAAGCGTGGCAACTAAGGCAAAATGCTGCCGAAACGAGAGCTACAAACTTTTGTGGCAATCTAGGGGGGAGGCGTATGTTCCGCAGTGGACTAGTGATAGGCTGAAATGATGATGATGAAACTTAAGGCAAGGCAAAGTTGGTGAGATGTGCTTCTAAAGTCGTAAGTATTTATCCATGCATATATCTATTAGTGTAGTTTTTGAAATATGGGACTTTTTCGGTTCCCTTTGTGGTCCGACACGCGCTTGACCGGGGTTTTTTGTTATCAGTTTAAAGAATTTTTTTTTATTTGTTAGTTTCAAAAATAAGTACGTAACTACAAACACAATCTGCCGATTTCTGAGATAGTTTGTCGGCAGTAGCTCTCGTGGTTTAGCTATATTCAGACTAAATGTGCATAATTATTGTTAAAAAAAAATCAAAAACACTTTGGTACTTAATATCGGAAAAAAAAACTTATGATAATGTATTCGTGCAGAACAACACCATAATATCCAACGGTATCACTATTCTGCGTGATAACGCAATGGGGAGTAAGATTTTTTTTGATCATAACAAAATGGCGGTGATGTGGTTCGCCACTCGTCACGTCTCGTATCCCACGGTGGCGTAACGTGGGCTACGTGCGGGCTCTACCCCTTACATATTCTCACTTTTAACATTACTACTTCGCAGGTACCTCCTACCGAACCATATGCTGCTCTCGCTCGCTGAAGCACTTCCCCGCGAAGTGCAAGGTGTTAACGCGTGTTGCAGCCCCATGCCGCCATTCGTCAAGCAGAACCTCATTGCTATACATAGAATGCTGCTGTCGGTGAGTGCGCAACTTTGCAACTTTTGATGACTGACTTCTATGCTGCCAGTCCCGTGTTGGAATCCCATCCGAAACCGATATCCGTGCTAAAATATAAATTGGTTTTCCGGTTCGGTTTTGCTGTGAACGCCCACGTGTTTCTGATTCGTGTAGTTAGGTATGAAAGCAGTGGGCATCGCCAGTTGTTCTACCAAGAAGCAGTAGTGTGCAAACATTACTGTGTTTCAGTCTGAGAGCTAGCGTAATTACTGGGCATATAAAAAAGTAAAAGTAAAGTTTCAGCCTGTAAATGTCCCACTGCTGAGCACAGGCCTCCTAATGATTTCTTATATTTACGCGAACACTTCTCATTTAAATGAAACTAACAACACTTATATATATGTCGTCGAAATATTTTTTATTTCTCAGACATGCAGATTTCCTCACGATGTTTTCCTTCACCGCCGAGCACGTGGTAAATCAGCACTTAAAATTGCAATGAACAATTTTAGTGATGCCGGCACCGGTAATCGAACCCAGGTCACTCGCGTACTATGAAATTTAAAGCGAACGCTTAGCTGGCATATGAGACTATGGAACTGTTGTGTAAGGGGACGGGTGACCGGGGGGGGGGGGGGGGACACGTGGTGTTCTGGGTGACACTGCATTTGTTATGAGCAGACAAGCAAGCAGACAACCACCGATTTGCTCGTCTCGTCACTTTATCCTATAAAAGAAAATCATGTTTCTCATTGTCACCAATAAAAACATTCTTCTTTCAGTGCCGTGAGTTGCCAATGGAGCCGCAACTCTTCCAAATGCCGCAGACAATTAGCAACATGATGAATCTAATGCACCATCCGCTGATTTCTTACAACGTCCACGACTTCACACATTACCCTGAATTCAGGTAAATGTTTTGATTCTCGTTAGTCTTTCATTAAAACATTATTCTTTTGATAGTTAATAGAATCAGGCGTTACTTTGCGGAAATCCATTATAATGAAGGAAAGTAAGTTACTTTGCTAAGATCCGCATGCAAAATATAAAAATGGTGTATATTACCTAGTTTTTTGAAGAGCACCGCACGCCCTCCCTCAGTAGCGTGCACAAGCAAACTAACACCGCCACCAGGAACCGCCACCAGGTACCCTCCACCAACCACTAAAATACTACCACTAGATAATATACACCACTGAAGTCGAGAACACGACACGTGTTTCGCCCCAAAACGAGGCATTATCAATCGTCATAGACTCTACGACAGACGGCCGCCGAGTCAACTCGGCTAACTTACTTTCCTTCATTATTCTTTTTATCATCACCAGTAGGTGTGGTGGCGGCTAAGGAGAATCCACCACCCCATCTAATACCGTGGCTATCGTAAAAGTCGACAAAGGGAAAATGAATACCAGGAGTTGGCCAGCAGCACCTTCCTGGAACATCTGAATAAATAAACTGTTTTGCCAACCCGCCTGCCAAGGGTGGCAATTATGGCAAAATCCTCCCAAAATGAGATCTACTTTTGTTGCTATCTATGGGCAAGGCATATATAAGGGGTTCAGCAGTGGACTAGAATAGGCTGAAATGAATATATAAGGGGTTCAGCAGTGGACTAGAATAGGCTGAAATGATGATGATCATCATTACGCCTGGGGGTCCACTGCTGGACATGGGCCTTAGATATTTTCAGCCCAATAAGGCATACATTCATTGTTTGACAGATAATATTACCAAGGAAAAAGCTACCTGCCAGATCGGATAGTCTGTTCTTGGAAAGACGTCTCCTCCAACCAGTAATATTTAGATGTGGTATATGTAGTTCGCATATCAGAAACTTTAATACCACGATTATGAATTTATGAGATATTTATCGAGCTTCTCATGTGGCGATACACATATCGCTGCTATGGTATATCGCACTGGTGGTGATGTGAATAAGCCCGTAGGATTTAGGTTCGGTTAATTCGGATTGGGAAGCCATTGGTCGCCAGATCGTTTAGCAGACAGCAGGGCATTGACCAAGACTGAGAAGACTGAGAAGAGACGAAGACCACGTGCATTGGGGATGGGGAGGTTGGCATTTGGATAAAAAGCTGGTATACATAGCTAGTAAGATTCCCACGTAGGAATCCGTCTAGGGTAGGTACCACTCAAGGGCCAGTTATTCTGCCGTGAAGCAGTAGTGTGCAAACATTACTGTGTTTCGGTTTGAACGGCACTGAGAGCTAGCGTAATCACTGGGATTATAAGTATTAAAAACATATGTCTCAGGGTGACGGGCGCTGTGTGGTGCCAAGCCGAAATGTTCTTTGTGACAATTGTTATGGGCAGACGTTGCTAGTCTCTGAAAAAAACCCTCTTGAGGCGTTATAATCCACTTTACTAAGTAGTTTTAAACACGTCGGCCGTGTGGTCACTGACTTCTACAAATTCTTGTTTTCGGGACTGGGTTGTGTTGTAATTATGGCCGTTTCTCGGACACTACATTCTAACCTACCTCCGATCTTATCGCACTAGCGTTACAGATTAGAACGAGTGGGTGCCTCTAGGGTACTACTGTCTTTACCTAGTTAGGTGGATAAATATATCTATATCATTTTTTACAGTGAGGACCAACCAATAAATTTGGACCAGGCAGCTGAGTGTATCGAAAATTACAATGACTTTCAACCGGACATCAAAGCTTTTAAGCCGACATATGACAGTGATACGTGTTGCACCGTAGTGAGTATAAAACGTCAACAGTTAACTCCTAAGTCTCACCAAAAGTAATTAGTTTTAAAAACTATAACTCGTGTAATACATAAATAAATCATAACAATTCGTGTTCATTGAGTAAAATATTTTAATTATTAAAACACAAATCAAGTTATTGTTGACGACCCAAATGAACTGAATAGAATAATGAAAAAGATTAATAAGTAAAGACTACAAAATGTGGCAAAGCTTTCGCGGCGAACTCCTTATTACAGACTGTAAAGTGTGTAAAGTAATCAATTTATCGTAGATTTCGTTTTCATAAAATAAAATTCCACTTTTATATAATGCGATTGCATAGAATAGTCGTAACGGTTACTGTTATGTCAATCTGTACTAACTTTATAAATAAAATCAATAGTTTAAAACCGAAGCAATATACAAAAATAAGAAGTTATAACCCTTTTTAGATTTACCATAATCGAGTAAAAAAGTATTCAAAACTAGCGGTTTTTATAAACATGTCCCTGATTAAAAAGAAAAGCTGTTATAATATATTTCATTGAATGTTACAGGTATCCAACTTAAATGTCGACGCCAAACTTTTTATTCCACCGTACGACAGATACAGAAAGTACCGCACACTTGCTCAGGTAACCTTTCAAAGCCAAATTGTCTACAATTGCAAATTAATGTAGATTTGAAAAATAAACCAATTTCATTTTTTTAGATGGAGGAGATAAAAGAATTCAAAGACAAAGAAGCGAAAATTGCAGCCATCGGCAAAGGCAATGAACTTATCAAAGCTGAGGTACTTATAAAACTACAAGAAGCGAAAGCTCTTGTTGAGGCAGAAGAGAAAGCGGAAGCGGATAAAACAAACGACGCGGCCAACGACGCCGAAACTGACGAGGGCTTTGTTCAAAAAACTGCTCAACGTAAAAGGAAAATATCAGCGGATAAAAGGGACCGCAAAGATTCCGTAGCAGAAGCTACTAAGGAAGATAAAACCGAAAATAAATCTAAGAACAACAATCAGCAAAATAAAACTAAGAACAAATCGGAAATCAAAAGTAACGTGACCCGTTTTAACTACAAGAATGTTAATTATAAGAAGTTTTATAACGATAACGAGAAGGCGCTCAAACAGCCCAAGATGAAGTTTAAAAAGCATAAATGAACTTTACATTCTAATTAAGCGAAAATATACAGATTATATTAATTTCTTTGATTTATTTATTGATTTTATTTACATTCATCTTAACATACGCAGTAAAGTAGGGCTAGGGTACAATTTCATACAAAAATATAGATATAATTTACGACCATAGCACTATACCTTACATGCTGTTACTGCAAACGATAAAAGAATATATTATTAAAATTTTTAAGCATTTAAATGAATAAAAAGTCATTCTGACACATCTTCAGATATATCTTCTCTTATTTTAATTTTGTTCTGCAGTATTCTTCGGTTTGTATATCCAGACTCGTTGCGTTCTTTGACTGCCCCTTTGCCTTCAGTCGTTTTAGTTTTTGGCCGCGTGTGGAATTTCTTTAATCTTTGATTTGGCTCCTCTTCCCTTACTTTCAACACTTTTTTGCCTCTGTGCATTGCGTGGGAATGTGCTTCAGTAACCGGTGCCCCCTTGTTATCATCTTCTACCGGAATTTCTCGTTTCAAAGCGCTCTTGAAAGTTTGCCCTCGCGTTGGTTCATGCAGTGAAAACGTAATTCTATCATGATGTATCTGTAAAAATAATTTATTATTATTTAGAATAATAAATAAACTAACCATAGATTCAAAGATTAAACTACATTTAAATAGCTTTCGATGTTTTACCCGGTATTCTATCGTGATGTAGCATTCTTCCTCGTCTTCGCAAATGAGAGAATTAACATCAGCTGGCTTGGCCGCGTTGGTTGGGCGACGCCCCACCCGGTAGAATCGCCACAAAGAGCGAATCCGCGGACCGCAAGCTCGGACCATTTCGCTTACCTATATCAATTTTGCCTTTTAATACGGTTATTATGAAAATTAGGGTAACAAATGTGCGCCACAGTCGAATCTGATAGTAATGGATACTATGGATACAATCGCTGTATACAAGACTGGTGACTGGCAGCAAATTTTACGGTGCGACACTTCTGATACTACCATCACCAATCTGCCTGCATAGTTTAGCAATTACGGCAAATCCTCCCTTTATGGTAAAAGCAGTATGTTCAGCAGTGGGATATTAGCAGGGGTTTAAAGAAAATTCAACTCTATGGTATAAAGAATCGAGATCTAGGTGTCTTGTCACCCCCGAAGAATTGGACTGGCCCAATTTCAATAATTGAGTCCACATTTGTCGACACTCACTGTACGAAACGCAGTAATATTTATTAGTATTACTAGTAATATTATGCTTAGTATTCTGTGGAAGCGTGGCATTCCCCCAGACTAATCGGCACATTTATTAAGCATAAACTCTACCACATCTTTAAATACACATTTACTGTTTTGGTGTCCAACTACTAATTTCTAAGCTACAATTTTGTTGAAATTAACAAATAAATCAATTTTTTTTACTACCTCGACTATAAATGTAATCACCTATTTGCTAAACGGATAAAGCCGTTCGCTTACCTTCATTTGTTCTCCGCCATCACAAACCCCTGCACCATGGGGCTCTATTCCAAAGCTGTTTATGCACGCGCGATCTTCGGGCAATAACGAATCAATTTGGAAAGCGCATTTTGGCACACCGTCCGTGCGTTCCTGTTATATTGGAAAAAAAATATTGATATTTAAAGTAAATTAAGGTTGGCGATGATCTCAAACTCTTCAATTTTGTTAATTTGTGTGTCACCATAAGAACTGTATGTACAGTTACGTTTCTTACATTTTAACTTTAATATTAAGACTTTGTGAACAGCAATAATTTTGACTGTTAAGATTACCTACTAATTAATAAGATATCTACATCAGAACTTCGAATGATTCATCGTTCTTAAATGTTGATGCATAATATATAAAATTCGTCGGTTCTTAACAGACGGTTACAGCTTGATAAGAAGGTAAAAAATCGCGCGTTTTTACTCATGTGAAAGCGACTAACAAGACTGATAGTAACGGTAACTTACGTAACGTTGTTTAGAGCGTTGTAATTCGGTCTTCATTTACTTTTACTCTACATGCGAAAGGCGTTGTGCTACTACCTCAGTTGGCATTTTGTAAATATTATCATTATCAAAAGAGATGTCTAGTCAGTCCTACAGCATCGGTCTACTACGATAAAAAAAGTTGACCTGAAGAGTTCTACGTACATGTCCAACAGAGAATTTTTGAAAAGCTGATATATGTATGCAACTGTTACACTTGCATTTATTCACGCCTCGAATATTTTTTTTCTAACACTGAAAGTTGTTACTTTGCTGTTAAGGATTAAATACGAGCGGAGTTATCGTTTAAACAACGCTATCTAATAATATACATCGATTTTACTCACCCATCCAACATCATCGCAATGTTTCGGTTCATCATAGCAAATATAGTAGTTGGTTGCTTTCGAACCATCGGTCCTTTTCTCTGTCGACCAAGTATACCAGTTCTCGCCAAATTTGAACATACTGTTTACATGACTTTGTCGATATATCAACGGAAAGATCATTTCGTTCGGGTGTAATTGCCGCGTGACTTTTTCCGTAGTAACCTTATCGTCTTCATACTCTACTTGTTTATCTTCTGTATGACGCGAGTTCTTTAGGAACGGCAACAGGGTTGCTTCTTTTTTTCTATGGTCCCACGACTCCGTATGAGATTCCTCTTCCTCCATTTTGGAGTCCTCTTGTTCAGAATGTAGGACAACTTTAACTTTGACAGAGATGGCATGCTGCAGCAAGCACAATAGAGTCACGACGGTACATCTCATTTTCGAGAACGATTATGGTTTGGAGCGCTTAACTACTAGTCAGGTTCATGTGGTATGTTTTCCACCATAAAGGATGTTGTTACAATCGGACTAATCGATAAGACGATAGTTTATAAATATAGGGTCCATTCAAAACATTTAGAAAGCAAAAGAACTGTATTCAAACTTTGGTAACCACATTGTGCTATTTCAATTAAAAAAATATATTTCATTAAAGCTGATCAAATAAATCATAAATTCAAATGTGTATATTTATTATGTGTACTTCTATTACAAATCGACAAACTATTTTGTTTATAATTGTTTAATAATTGACGACCAATTTGTCTAATGGTGAGAGTACCTGACTTTATGCTACGGGTCCTGTTTCCGCATCCCAGCCGGGGTCAACATTTGTCCAAAATACAAATTTTGGGTTTTCGGGTCTGGCTGTATTGTGCATGTGAAATGTATGTACACAAACACACATAAATATATACTTAAATGAGAATCCATATTTTTTTTAAAGAAAAAGTAACAAATTTTAATATTTTTCTCTTTGATTTTTTTACTGTCTAGGTAGGTACCTACCTAGACAGTAAAACCCATAGGGTAGGGCCAGTTCTTCTGTCGTGACGCAGCAATGTGTAAACATTACTGTGTTTCGGTCTGAAAGAGACCAGCTGATTTTGCTCATATGACCAGTAATTACTGGACATATGAAATTTAACTTATGTGTCAGGGTGACGAGGAGTGTTGTGACTGACAGAAAAGTTCTGGTTGACACAGAATTTATTATGGGCATACGTTACACTTACCATCAGGTGACCGTTTTGCTGAGAGCGCTTAGCCGAAACCAGTCGTTTCCGCTGGAGAAGAAATAGCACAAGAAACTCCAACGAAGCTTCTATTTATAATGCTAGAAGTAAACCGGCCTGAGATGCGGCGTTATCACGAATAAGTTTGTTTGAACGCCCCCGGCAGGGACGGTATGATCGTTTTGGTGGCATTTGTAATGATGAGTAGAGCGCTTGGACCCCAATGATTGCGTCGTCCTGATACTCGAGGAAGTGTCTCGGTCTCCTTTTTCCGCTAGTCGATTGTTATTGTAACGCTATGGGGTTGTATGTGGCAGCACTTATACTTACACCAGTGGGTTGGGGTGCGTGATGACAGCGTCGAAATATCGATGGGACATCAGCTTCAGGACTCCAATAGGGGGCTATGATAGGTAGCCCAAAATCGATATGTATGATCCGTGCCATCTGATCGAAGGCTTAGAGCCTTGACGCTGCCTCTCTACTTTAATCTATGTACTTAATGTCGGTCAGATAAATTTGAAATATCATTCACATTTAGTTGTAATCTATAAATAATTGTAATAGTGTGATTCTACTTCGTAAACATCGATTTTCACTAGATATGAAGTAATAATTAGGTGATATGGGGAGTTCCTTTTTAAATAAGTACAGCGCCATCAGATTATTGCTTTTATTTGGGTACAAAGATGTAGAGTATAAAATAAAAATACTGCATTTGGTATCAACCTTTTTTTTCATAAAATTTGATTATGAAAATTAAGCATTTTGACAAATACACGTTTTACATCTATAAAATAAAATTAAAGCATAAGACGTATTTCTAGACTAATTATTATTTCTTTATCTAAATAGAAATTGTATAATCGTATAGTACAAATAAAAAGCGAGTGAAGTTTGGACCATTGTTAGGAATTTAAGTTTTCCATAGTGCTCAATATTTTACATCAGCCATAAGAATTCGTATTTACAAGATACATTATAATTTTGTTCTAACGTGATATTTCGTTCATAGCATTAGGGGTAAGAATAGCATCACTAAGGCATAGAGGGTGTTTTATTGTACATGATTATTATTAGTGCCCTAACAATTACTTTCACTAAAGATAAGTTAGCACGAGGGAATGAAGATTCTTTACAAAACGTCGTTCCCCCTCGACTCTAGTCTAGAAGCTAGACAGAATTATAACGAGAAAAATAAGGCCAGAATCATTGAAAGTAAACGCATACTTATCACTATTATAGTCACCCTACTTACAAATAACTAGACCTCTATGTGTTCGTTTACTTACGCACATTGGTTCCGTCTGTGTACTAAGTCAATCAAACATTTCTACTTAGCAAACTTAAGTCGCTCCTTACATCTAAGGTGCTAAATTAATTAGGCTTCCTGAAATTAAGCCGTTCGTTTCGGTCCACGACAAAGAGTATTATCTAGTGATATATACTAAGCTTCCGTCCGAGCATCAAGACGTCCCGTAGTCTACACACCCAGACATTCTACCCGACAGTGATAGAGGTACACTATCTATTCGCGCGATATATTGTCGAAATATCTGCCAACTCTAATTTCAACATAGCAAACTACGGAAAATAGACAAATCTCAACTATCATATAATACTTCTAATATTCATTTGTAATAATAATAATTTTTAAATAATTCATTCGATTCAAATGCAACTATCACCTAATAGACTTAATAATAATTATCCATATATGATTCCATTGAACTTGGGACATATGAAAATAAATGACTACAGGGAATGGTAACTTCATCTACTAAAGTTGCCGACCGTTGCAAGTAAGTGTAGGTTAGTGTGGGAAGATCAGATCACTTATGTCTATTAAACGTAGCTCACTCGTGAAAGTTGTTACGCAGTAAATTAAGATCACTACAATCTATCCATCCACATTCTCACATGACATTGGCAACACGCAGAACTCTGTTATAACTGACTCACAGCATTTCGTCCACGTCCAATCGTTGCGCTGTAATCTAATCTGAGCCGTGTGGTGGCGGCTCGTTAAAAGAATACTACCACTCCATCTCATCCAATGGATCTCGTAAAAGGCGAGTAAGGAATTAAACTGCACTGTGCACCCAACAGCGCATGGTGGCGATGGGCTCACCACCTATCACCAAGTGCATTATATTGTTTTGGTGAAACGTGGATTGTGGCAGTCATCTGCTTTTGCAGTAAGTGCCCAGTCTCTGACTACCCCTTATGGGATACAGTCGTGATCTTATGTAATCTAATCTAATCAAAAGTTACATTACGAGCCTCTCGAAACAGAAACATTGAATAAATTTCACGTAGAAAGCCTCGAAGTTTCCTTAAGTCTAATTACAAGATCGAACTCGGCGCGATTAAAACGTTGACAACCGTCTCATCAATGCCTCTCAAATCGTCGTATCATATTGGAATAAATCAGTCTGTAACGGAGATCAGGTTACAGCTGCCGAAGCGAGCCACTTATGATGTGTAATAAATTTATAAACGAAAACAACGCTCGTTGATTTAATATCGACATCGGACCTAACGGAGGCAACATTTCTAATTTATTCACACACCTGGATAAGCCACACTGAAAAGCCGAAGGGAATTGGGGAAGAGCTTAATGTAAAGTACTTTCTAGTTTCGACGTGAAAATACAGTAGACACAATTATTAACAGACTGAACTATAGAAACTTATTTAAAGTTGCGTCTACACCAAGCCGGAATGTCAGCAGTGTTTGTTTAAATTAAAAACACGTAATACTACAGATTGCCGTAATATGTTCAGGTTGATATTTCACTAATGAACAATCATTATAACGAAAATTTTCACATAGACAATCATAAAGTATTGGTACGTTTTTTTTGGTTTGCTTTGTGATTATATTATTCGGTCGCACATTCGTCATGTGTGGACGCCACTTTAAATCTACAATAATCCTACACAGATATTAAATATACATGTGAAAACTAACTTAACATAAGTATTCATAAGATCTAAATTAATTAGTCATAAGACAATTTTAAAGTGAGGAAATTTGTCTCCTAATAGCATGAGACCATAAATATAACATAATTACAAAAGTTGAAAATAATTTATCTACAATACATATTTCATTGTATACTTAACCTGTTTTCTGTGCTATGAATGTGGTGGTCTCTATTATTGCATATAGGTTTGAATTGACTAATTCCACATACATAAATAATACCATATTTACTATATATTTCTTTTTAATACATTTATCCATATTAATACTGTCACATATAAAAATTGATTTAATAGAAGCTATTATCGTTACGAACATTTATGAATAATCAAGCTTACTTCGTATTGTCGAATAAAACGTCTCTTTAATCTTACACAGCAATTAATTTCTATTCAATATCGCTATTTCATACATGTATTCATCACAAAAATCCTTATTGTAATATTTTCACGTCGATTTTAAGTACAGTTCGGTTGCATCCGTTCGGCTGATATCTTCAAAAAAAAAGGACCACGAGGCAGCGCTAGTGCGGAGCAAATGTTGAGTTTTTCACTCATCAAACGATATATTGTGATTGCTTCACCTTTGACTATTGATTTATTTATCATTAACCTTTATCATACTTTACCCTATCAGATGTGACTTTACGGACTTGACGAACATAAAGATTTAAAATTATGAGAAAAATAGTTTTGTTTTTTTCTTTTGAACGCACTTACAATTTGTAACGCTTATTATACATTGATATGGTAATACTTACTACAAATTGTATAAAAATAATTGGATACTTGAAATGTTTTATAGATTTTTTTTTGTTAATTTATATATACCTGCTAAATTCGTAGATAACTTATTGTTCGTGTACATTTTCATCTCAATTAAATCTAGGAGTAATAAAATGGAGACAGACTATTATTAAAATAGCAAAAATTGTCTCTGTAAAGCCATATCTGAACCAATCAGAGGAAATTTATTGTAGACTTACGTATTTTATGTCGATTCTATTAGAAGGTTTAATTACTCAATTCCTGTTGTTCCTATGCACGTTAATGTACGAAAGTCTATAATATCCGAAAATTTCCTTAACTTCTTCCCATATATTTAAAATCTTGTCACTTGATAATCGGTATTGTCCTGGGTGAAGCAGTTACAACGTTCGCAGTACTCGCAACTATTGCCCCGGTCCGTTTGTTAGTAAGCCATGCCCGCGTAGATCGGGCATGCGCCGTGCCGGGATCACGTTGCCTGGTAATTGAGGCTCTTCCTTTGTAAGAACAGGTGGATTTCAGCGAAAGCGGGCCTCTCCAATTCGTCGCGTCGCCAACATTCGCACATCAGTTCGTACACGTCCCTAGGACAGCCCGGAGCTCGGTCGATGCACTCGAATATACCGTCGTCCGCTTGCAAGTGCGATAGATTCTCTAACACCTGAAAATATCAAACAATTAATTCATAATTCTTCATGAGTCAACATTCATGTAGTTTCAGGTTCAATTAAGACAGAAATCAGGGATAATTATTCAGTGTACTTTAATACAAAACGTAATGGGAAAATTTAGTACAAAACGTAAATAATAGGAAACTATTTCAAGTTACAGTCTTGGGTTTTTATAAGATCACGACTGTATCCCATAAGGGGTAGTCAGAGACTGGGCACTCACTGCAAAAACAGATGACTGCCACAATCCACGTTTCACCAAAACAATATAATGCACTTGGTGTGATAGGTGGTGAGCCCATCGCCACCATGCGCTGTTGGGTGCACAGTGCAGTTAAATTCCTTACTCGCCTTTTACGAGATCCATTGGATGAGATGGAGTGGTACTATTCTTTTAACGTGCCGCCACCACACTATATTTTTTATAAAAAATACATAGAAGATAGAAGAATACAATAGCGCCACCATTGACTAATTAACAGCGCAACGCTACTGCGTTTCATATGGAGAGTGACGAAAACTGGAAAGAAACTGTCTGGGTTGCTCCCAGCAAGTTGGTTATCCATATAAGCTCATTTGGTAGACATGAGCAGGTGACCACCTGCCGTCATGTGGACAGAGTCTCTACTGATATAGTCAACCTATTAAGCTACCGGACAGTGAAAAGGGGGGAGGAATAACCGAACCTCTTAACATTAAATGGATTTTTACTACTATACTATCTTCAATTTTAAACCAGATCAAAGCTCGACCTTCATCAAGTTGTGACAGTGAAAATCTATGATTATAGTAATAAACACCGGAAAGGGCTTTTAGTGCAGACTGGGATTTCACTTGTATCGCGTGGGCGTTTCACGAACATAAATTTCACATGCACAACACAACCAGTTCAGAAAACCAACGTTTTGTGTTTTTTTGCATAAATACGACTTTTCAAAATAAACGAATCTCACCTCAGTCTCGGTGAGATGCTCGTATGGCCTCCGCCTGCACAGCGTAAATATTTCGTGCAGGGTGACGGCGAAAGCCCACACGTCGCTCTTGGTGGTATATTTGCCGCAGAGCACCGACTCCCACGCGGCCCATCGCAACGGTAGAGGTATCCTGCCGTCCACCTTATGGTAGTCGCATGCGTAGGCCTCGTTGTCTGTCCCGAAGTCGCTTATCTTGATCTGATAATTCTTGCCGATGAGACAGTTTCTGCAACGTACATAAAATTTTTACATATTTGCAACTGACTCCCTTTACGCGTGCCTATATTTCAGATATTTTTCTATTTTTAACAAATACTGATGTTAAAAAAAAATTAACGATGTTTCTTAATTATTGCAAGTCGTACCTTATTTCCAGTGCAAAAGTTGCATATTCAAGCTTCATTCAAATAACAATGAAACGTGAGTTTGTAAGAATATTGACAGTAACTTTAAAGATTTGGAGGGCCGCAGGAAACAAAACGAAAAGTATTATTTCAGACTTCAATAATATTTTTCAATCACTTTTAACTTTGGTAAAACATACTATCAATATGAAATACCAAAACTCGATACACACACGAGTTATTAATATTCATTGAAAAACACAACCATTAATTTCCGAGTAAGCAAAGAGTCTGTGCGTCTCTTTGTCTGTACAAATTTATTAGAATTTGTAGCTACATGAAGTGTGCACAGATTATAGATATACGTTACATACTGATGCAGATTATAATCTTTGCGATAACTTTTTTAAATCATATTTCAAAAATTTACATGAATATCTAAAGTCCGTGCTAACAGAATTGTAGAAACAACTTGTTTATAACTCATAAAATGAAGTCTTTTTTTTTATTGCGTTGACAAAAAAAATGTTCAACTGATGGTAAGTGCAACGTTTGCCCATAACAAATGCTGTGTCACCCAAAACATTATTGTATGACACAACAATGCGCCCGTCACCCAGAGACATCGGTTCTAAAGTCTCATATGCCCCGTGATTACACTAGCTCACAATGCCCTTCAAACCGAAACTGGCGCTGGGGTGTTAACTAGGATTTCTGAATAGGAATCCTACCACCTGTCTGTGCACAGTGAATAACATTTTTACATGCATACAGTCACGCCTCTTTCCCATTTCGTTAGGCAGAGACCACATCTTTCAACTTGCTACGATCCCGAAACACATCTTTCGCTTCTTCTACTTTCATTAGCGCTTTCAAACAAGTTCGTCAGTTGCGTGTATTTTTAAATTAACTTTTATAAGAACATTTTTCCCATATACAATACTTGCTGATGCCCGCGACCTCGTCCGCTTAGATATCGTCGTCGTCGTCGTCGTTTCAGCCTATCAATAGTCCACTGCTGAACATAGGCCTCCCTCATAGATTGCCACAAAAGTTTGTAGCTCTCGTTTTGGGGGGATTTTGCCATAGTTGCCACGCTTGGCAGACGGGTTGGCAACCGCAGTTTATTTATTCAGATGTTCCAGCAAGATGCTGCTGCCCATCTCCTGGTTTTCATTTTCCCTCTGTCGACTTTTACGACACCCACGGGATGAGATGGGGTGGTAGATTCTCTTAGGCCGCTACCACACGGCTTAGATATAAGTTTACTTATTTTAATTAAATGTATATATATATGTATGTATATATATGTATATATGTATGTATGTATATGTATATATGTATGTATATATATATATATATATATATAAATATAATTATACTTAAATATTACTACTTGAGGAAGTACTTGATTTTCGGAAAGTATCCTATGTCCGTCTCGAAGGCGCAAGCTATCTCTGTGCCAATTACGTCAAGATTGGTTCAGCGGTTCAACCGAGAAAAGGTAACAAACAGACAGAGGGACAGAGAGTTACATTCGTATTTATAATATTATATTGTATGGATTAACTTACCTCGCAGCCAAATCTCTATGTACGAAGTTAAGCGACTCCAAGTACTGCATGCCGGCAGAGATTTGCGTCGCCAGATGTAGCAAAGTGGGCGTTGACGGTGGAGGGGCGCTCCGTAAAAATGCGCACAGATCACCCAATTCCAAATACTCCAGAACTACAGCGAGTGGAGGAGACCGGCAGGCCCCTAAAACCCGTGCTAAATGGGGAGATGACAACGCTGCCAGTATGCGTACATCACGTTCGAACTCCTCCCTAGGGGTAAAATGTGATTTAAATATATGTATTTTTAATCGTGTGATTGTAAGAAAGAAAGATTTATGGAAAGAAAAACCCCTACTTCAATACGTTACTGTAATTATCTTTTCTCTACATAAATACATACATTCCATTTAAGGGATAGGCAGAGGCTACACAAGCAGTCCACTTTTCGCCACCGTGGGAAATAAGGCGTGACGGGTGGCGAACCACGTCGCCGCCATTTTGGTATGAGTCAAAAAAACGAGCAGTAATGACATCATTGCATATTCTGGTGTTATTCTGCATTATTCTTGGCGATGGGCTCACCACCTATCACACCAAGTGCATTATATTTTTTAGGTGAAACGTGGATTGTGGCAGTCATCTGTTTTTGCAGTGAGTGCCCAGTCTCTGACTACCCCTTATGGGATACAGTCGTGATCTTATGTATGTATGTATTCTGCACGAATAAAGTCTGTCCGTACAATACCTTAGTCGCCTCTTACGACACCTCTGCAGGATAGAGGTAGGTGCTATTCTACTCTGCCGGACAGCTATCGCCCATATTACAAACTATTTCTACTGTATTTACAGTAGACTTATTGAAGTTATATATGTTATGACAAGACGAGAAAATCGTTTGTCTGATGATAAGTACAAAGTCTATATCCCAAAACAAACGCTGTCTCACTCAGAACATTTGTGTGGCAATAAACTGCATTTGTCATCCTGAGACATCAGTTATTAAGTCTCATATACCTTGGTATATGCGAATTAAGAACTGATGTCTGACGGGAATAAAAATCCTACGATCAATAATACATATTAATGTTTTAATTAAATAGACAAACAGATAGAAGTAAGGCAAAGAGGCGACAGAATAAAACTGCTAAAAAGTACGTCATACATGATATACCTCTCCTTGGGCGAGGCGTCGTGGCACAGGAATTTGACAGCGACAAGCCTTTTCTCCGACGTTATGGTGCCATTGTATTCAGGAACTCCGTCCGCTTCCGCCACATAAACCTATTAAATGTGAACTATTTAGATAACGCGTGCAAATCTAAATCATATACATTTTAGTGTTCATTACATCTGGACTTAAAAATCGTATAGTCCAATAACAATAACATAATAATTCATTTACTTTATCATCATCATTTCAGCCTATCCACTACTGAACATAGGCCTGCCCCATAGATAGCCACAAAAGTTTGTAGCTCTCATTTTGTGGGAATTTGCATAATTGACACGTTTGACAGGCGGGTTGACAACCGCAGTATATTTATTCAGATGTTCCAGGAAGATGCTGCTACTCATCTCTTGGTTTTCGTTTGTTCTCGTGTCGCCTTTTACATCACCCACGGGATGAGATGAGATAGGTTCTCTTAAGCCGCCAACACACGGTCTTCTTAAAAATGGTGTGTATTACCTATAATTTTGAAGAGCACCCACAATAGCTTTCACAAAAAAACTAATACCCCCTCCAAATGCCTTCCACCACTACAACACTACCACAAGGCAAAACATACCATTGAAATCGAGAACACGCCAAGAAGGCATTATCAAGTGTTGTTGAAGCTACGATAGATACCACACAGACCGCAGACAGGCAAGCACACACAGACACAAAAAATTCTAATTATCATGTCAATACATATAATTTTTTTTGTTCGGGCACACCATCGGCCTGTTATTGGCCCAAGAAAGAAGGATTTACCAAACATACATTCTGAGATGTTTTATTTTTCGGAGAAAGTGACGAGATGTACAAAACGTTCACCTGTTGATATAGCAACGTCTGCCCATAACAAATGCTGTGTCACCCAGAACATTTCTGTGGGGCACCGCAACACCATCCGTCACTCTGAGACATCAGTTCTCAAGCCTCAAATGCCCAGTAATTACGCTAGCTCTCAGTGTCCTTCAGACCGAAACAGTAATGTTTGCACAGTACTGCTTCACGGCAGAATAGCTGGCTACGCGGTGGTACCTACCTAGACGGATTCCTGCATAAGAGTTCTAACACCACTAGTAATGGAATCTCACGACCAGTAAGGACACCTACCTAGCACTAGCTACTATAAGTTCTACTACCTCACTACTACGTTTATACGACGTTTCAGTATAAAGTTAAAGAAGTACCAACTCTTATATGAAATGCGTGACCAACAAATCTTCCTCGTGATAGGTAAACCCTAAATTAGAATTAATTTATTTTATCAAACGTTTTTAGTAAGTATGTGGTGGCTAAGAAAAAATATACCTATTTATGTTTATATACTGAATACACACTATGAATCTATTCCAACAATTTTTAGGTTATTCCTCTATAAATTTAAATAACATAACGGGTTTACCGATACCGTGTAGGCATCCATGCAACATCACACCGCAGATTAAACGCGATGAAAATACCATTACCGCAAATCCACGCGTAAATTTAAATAAATCCTTCGTTAATTAACTTTAAAGTTACATTCAAATGACAAACGATTTTATTTAAAGGATATAGATAGCGGACGTCGTGTTAAGGACATAATGTGTACAAGGTATCTCGTATCGCCCGTGGACCACGTAAGAATAGACTAAGGGAAATCTCTGCAAAATCTCTAGGATTCCTACGGATGGCCAATTAACTATACATACATGGAGTCACGCCTCTTTCCCATAGGGGTAGGCAGAGACCCCATCTTTCCACTTGCTACGATCCTGAAACACATCTTTAGCTTCCTCTACTTTCATTAGTGTTTTCATACAAGCTCGTCGGTTGCGGGTACTTTTGACGTGGCCCTTCCTTAAAACGATTTCGATCTGATCGTAATACGTTCGCCTATGTCGACCCTTACCGGCTTGCCCATTCACACTCGCCTCATAAATCTGTTTCGTCAATTTTCTTTCATCCATCCTCTCTACGTGTCCAAACCATCTAAGCATCCCTTAATCTATCTTTGTCACTACAGCTTCTACCACACCGCAACGTTTTCTTATCACGTTGTTTCTCAGTTTGTCCATCAAAGTCACTCCAGCTATACTTCTCAAACTTTTCATTTCAACAGCATTAATCTTATTTTCATGCTTCTTCTGACAGACACAACATTCACTACCGTACATAAGTGTGTGGACCAGTACTCCTCTATGTACAGCCAGTCGTGCCTTTTTAGATACATTCTGGCTGCACATAAAGTTATGCAGGGCCCCATATAATTTATTTCCTGCCAACGCTCTTCGTTCAATATTACAGTCGTACTTTCCGTCTCTCGAAAATTTTGAACCCAAATATACAAACTCTTTCACTTGTTATACTCTTTCTCCTTCAATCATAACTTTGCAAACCGACATACTTTCTTCTGTTTCAAAAACCATTACTTTCGTCTTATCTACATTAATTTTCATTCCTTTGCTTTGTACAGCATCATCAGCATCAATTACTATACTATCGAAAAAAGGAAGAACCAAAAACCGGTGACGGGCAGCAGTTTAAGATGCGAGGCGCCTATTACTGCGATTGCCAATCCGCCAGCCAAGCGTGGAGATTACGGTAAATACTCCCTTCTCTACTTGAGAGAGGCCAAGTCCATTCATAAGCTATGATGATAATATACGTAGTAAATATTTTTTACTACGTATATTATATGATATTACATAAAATATCAATATTGGAATTAAGAATGGCTTTACCCAGGGTATCGTCAACGACCCGATATGTAAGCCATGCTAATAAAAATATTTTTAAAGATAGCGCCATCTAACGGTTTTAACAAGTATTCCGCCGTCCCAAAGTATGCTACTTTCACTGCGGGAAATTTATACCCATGGCAATATATGGGATATTTAAACTATTTTACATATCTGATTATTATTTAACTATTATCGTGAAAGATCCTAGCACGTCTAGTGAGTTCCACAAAATGGCTATAGAATCGGGATTCGAATTCGAAGCTGGCATGTGACGGCTGACATATGTTAAAAATTGTAATTTATTTATTATACCACACGTATATTTATTATTTATAGCACACGTAATTTTTCCCTCAACATTTTTGTTTGGTTAATTTCAATCAACACTTACCGTTCCAAACGCTCCTTCAGCCAGCTTCGAGATCATTCTCAGTCTGTGGCGCGGGAACTCGATGACGTTGGTCGTTTCCAGGCGCCGCTTAAGATCGATGAGCACCTCATGCTGACTTGGTGACTGTATCGTAAATGTGGAGTTAGGCGATGAACTAAAGCTTGTTTCTAATTTTTGAAATATGAAATAATGGGAAAAATAATGTAATTTGATCCATTAACAATTTTTTATTTGTTTTCCATTTGTAAATTGTACTTGTATTTTAGATTTCGGTTATGTTCTCAATCCCAACATTATCAACATTACTTAAACATTAATTATATTTCGTTTTGTTATGCAACTGGAATTTACTCATTTTAAAGTATACACTACGGTTATGACTGTATGGGCAGGGCAGCCTTTGCCTGAAGTGAATTTAAAAAAAATATAGTGGTCAAATATAGTCGGTACTAGGCTTTAAACTTTTAGCGCCAATTCGAACAGTGATGGTTGTGTTTATTATTGAATAATGTAATTTTATGTATACTTCTAGTTTTGATGTTTAATATTGATAGTGTACGCATTAAGTGCTTGTGAAAGTGCACCGTTTTATTTCCAACAAATTGTCAGTAAAAGTCAGTATTCGTACGTCGATATTCTTACAAATAAAGTTTTGGAACTAATTTTTAGATTGAACTTATCTGCTTTGCTAATTTGACACTAGCGAAAATCCTACTAACCTATTGTTAGTTAATTATGCAGCGAGTTCTCGTAAAAGTTTACAGTGATTGGAAAATTTAATTCAAGATCAAAATTGTGCTTTTCGTTTTGTCTCCATCAGCCCAGCAAATAGTCAGTAAAAGTCAACTATCATTGTACTGTCGATCGAAATCAAGTCTTTGTTATAATTAAATTATTACTCGAAATTGGCAAAGACTAGATTTGGTAGCTAATTCACAATCATCACCATTTCAGCCTATGACTAGTTCACTGCTGCAGACAGGCCTCCCTCATATATTGCCTCGAAAGTTTGTAGGTCTCATTTTGGGGGTATTCCGCCATAGTCGGCAACCGTAGTTTATTTATTCAGATGTTTCAGGATGACGTTTCTGCGCATGTTCTGGTTAGAATTTTCCCTCAGTCGACTTTAACGAAATCCACGGGATGAGATGGGGTTGTAGATTCTCTAAGCCGCAACCACATGGCATGTAAACCTCCTTTGCTAGGAGTACGGCGTACAATTTCCATACTTTTATTTTAGGTAATAATGTTGTTTTAGTTTCTTTTCTTTTTTGTATATTTTTGTAATTTATATATTTTTTTATTATGTATTACTTTTGTGTACGTCCGTTTCTAGCAAATAAATTCTTTTTCGTTCTTTCTTCTTTCTAATTGCCAGGATCAAAAAAGAATCGCGCGCCGACACTTACCCGGGTGCTATGCTTGGAGCGTATTGAAGCGGGGGCGGAGCGGCGATCGTCGAGCCCGGGCTCGCCGACCAGCTCGGTGGCGCGCCCCGACAGACTGTCAGCCAGTCGCCGCTTGGTCAACAGCGGCGCCGAGCTCAACTCCGGCACCGCGTAGTCGTAATTTGAACTATCTGTTGACCGGACACGGTTCATTATACAATAGCACGTGGAGTTTTCTGTTTATTGGACATATTGACGAGAGGGGCAGAACTCTCACCTGATGGTAAGTGCAACGTCTGCCCACACTGCGCCCGTCACATAATCCATAAATTATTAAAATAAATACAAAAGACGCAGTTAACATTTCATAGGTTACATTATAATTCATCTCATAGAAAACTTTTCTGAAACTTAACTTTTTCGTTTGTCTAACGTAATTTTTTTACAATCTACCACCGTTTCGTAATGAGATTTCTCTGACGGAGAAGAAACAGGCGAAAGAAACTCCGTAGGTCCTCCTCTATTTTGTTATTTTTTTATCTTTGTCAAAAGTACATTATAAATGAATTTGTAAAGAACAGTCGCATAGAAAACCAAAACACGCTCCATGAAAAAATGTTATACAAGATTTAATAACAAATGAATAATGCATTGCAAACTCGAGCAGACCAGCCTCCACCAACAGCACCGGTTCACAAGTATGACGCATGTGGCAGCATCATTAGATTATTACTACTAATTATTGCATTCAAATTACCTGATAAAGCTGTGTTAGATTCCTTAACGAAGTCTTTCATCTCGAGCAATACAGTACTATAACTAAAATATGGCGCACACTTCAGCGCCTGATACGGCTCCTGATATTCATCTGACTTAACATCTAAAGCGCAGTCTATAATCATCTTATTATCAGGCAACATTGAAGTGCCACAAGGGTTGTAATTGTCTGCAACCGTCCTCTTCTGGGAAATGGTTGATTTAGCTAGTGGGGACGCGAAGCACTTTCTGTGTCTGTGTCTATGCACAATAAGAAATACGGCCACAGCCAGTAATATCACTAGAGCTGTAAGTACCCCCACAACAATAGCCATATATAGGGGATCTTCTTGATGCGCAGTTGATATGGGCACGTCTTTGCTTGTGACCTGCTTCGTCTTGTCCTTGCCGCCTAACGGTTTTAGACTTTCTGGTGTGTGATTGCCTTGTGCGACATCTGCGAACAAATCAATGAATGTGTGTGCGGAAAAATATCTGATGGATCGATTACACATTACTGCCATTCAGCAAGTATCGAAATTGGTCACATTGGTGATAGAGGTCGAAAAAATTAGAATAAATTGGAATCTGATAACACTATTAGAAATATTTATATAAACTAGTGGTCGCCCTGTGGCCGAAATTCGACCGTAATTCGTATTTTTTTAAGTTTGAACGTTGCTGTGGTTTGTAGTAATGAAGAGATGTAGTAGTAAATATTTGTTGGCAACATTTTAAAATTCATGTCGACAATTTCTCCTCTGTGCGACTGTTTGACCGTAGACTATTAAGGATTTTGACATTGGCAATATGAAAGTAAACAAACGACAGACTAGTATGTGTTTCACACAATACACATGACAGCACGGATTATGTTGATTAAAATAAAAATATATGTTATATACTCTCGTACCACATTCATCGTAAAGCCTTGAATAGGTCGTCGTTTCAGCCTAACACAAGTCCACTGCTGAACATAAGCCTCCCCCATAGATTGTTACAAAAGTTTGTAGCTCTCATTTTGGGGCGATTTTGCCATAGTTGCCATGCTTGGCAGGCGGGTTGGCAATCGCAGTTTATTTATTCAGATGTTCCAGGAGATGCTGCTACCCATCTCTTTGTTTTCATTTTCCCTTTGTCGACTTTTACGACACCCACGGGATGAGATGGGGTGGTAGGTTCTCTTAAGCCGCTGGTGCCCAGCAGTGGGACATTTACTTAACTTTTTTACAAATTATTAGACACATGAAAATTACAACACGATTCCAAATGCGAATTTTTGTTTCCTACAACGCTGTCGCCATTACACTCTTTCGACTTACTTATGCGTTAAGGAGAAAGAGAGCCAAACGATAAAATTACAGGACAAACATAAGTTACGTAGACGTTAATTTAAACTTACCGGAATCGAACACGACTTCGCTGATAAGTATCCAACTAGCAGCGAAACGAAGCTCAATGCGCACCCACTTCCCGATACGATGATGCAGTTTGATGCTCACATTACGCGAGCTCTCGAAAATGTTGTCTTCCACGTACGTGTAACGTATGGGTTCATCTTGGAAATGACGGCCGCCGATCGAAAAAGAAATGATCGCTTCGGAGAAAACCTGATGACCGAAACAATAGTTTTACGCAACAAAAAATTATAGAAAACCTAAAAATAATATAGCGGCAATTATTATTACAAAATTAAATAAATACTCATCATCATCATTACAGCCTATCACTAGTCCACTACTAAACCTCCTCCATAGTTCCTCACACAAAAGTTTGTTGCTCTCATTTTGGGGGATTTTGCCATAGTTGTCAAGCTTGGTAAACGGGCTGGCTGCCCGCAGTTTATTTAATTAGATGTTCCAAGAAGATGCTGCTGGTTCATCTCATGGTTTTCATTATACCTCTGTCGACTTTTATGAAACCCACGGGATGAGATGGGGTGGTAGATTTTCTTAAGCCGCCACCACACGGCATAATAAATACTCAGCTTAAACTAAAATAGATCAAAATATACCAGAATTGTGTAGTTGTTTATGAATATATTTTATAAATGAATAACATATGATAATAACAGAAATTTTCTGTGTAAAGCAGCATTTGTTATGGGCAGACGTTGCACTTGCCATCAGGTGAACGTTTGCTCGTTTCATCACTTTATCTAATAAAAAAAACATATTTAAAAACGACCCATAAGAGAGAGCAGTATCTAGTAAGTATTGTGTAAGAATTTTGTTTACAGTAAGTACCAGCTTATACTCGGTGACAATAGCAGGAATGTTATGATAAAATATTTAATTTTCACGACTTAGATATTTCTATGGTGTGTGTAACGATCGTAATGGTTCAATAAAAGAAAGAAATAAAGCATAAAGAAAGAAAAATTTATTCAATACTACAACACAACGTACATTAGAAGTTAAAAAGATAAGTAACCAATTAGATACGTCCTATTTCATTTACAAACGTACGTTGGGTTGTAGCAACGAAAAGGCTGTCGATTCAGCGTAATGCTATAGCTGGTGTTGCCACAGAGCTGTTATTCTGTCGATGCCTCAGCTTTACCGAGCAGTCACCAAACATATTATTAACGACTAAGTTATTTTAAAAGTAACAAACACGCGAACATATATACACACACATATAATATGTATTATATAAATAAAATAGAATAATAATGTATGCCCAGAATTGCGAAAAAGGTCTGAAATACCTCTTAAACAAAGTTATTAAATACTGACAGAAATGTAGTGTATACAGATAACAATAAATAAAAATGTCTGTCTCTCTGTCACTAATCATGCGTATTATCCTACACTCAGCGTCACAAAAATCGCACCTCTCTGAGTTTGCGCGAAAAATGGCTGTAATGGCTAGAAACGAATTATATTTATATAAATATTGGTATGTTTGAAATGGGTATTTGAATAGCTTTACATTATTAATAAAAAAATCATGAAATCATTAAAACATTTATCATTAAAGAGCGTCAAAAATAAACACTGTCACATGCTCGTTAGTAAGGACGCTAGTTACACCACCTAAAAAGGGTATAAAAGGGTCGATCTGGATGAAATATGGGCCAGTCGTAATTTAGACTTTGCAGTGAACACACGTGAACAAGTAATCCAAGTAAGAACAAGTAAAGATGGACACCAGCTTTGAAGAAGCCGCTCAAGTGATTGCCCTATTGCAGTCGGGGATGCGGCAGTGTGACGTTGCTGTCCCGTTTTTCAGTTCGACGGGTGTTCCGACGTTTTCAGCAGACTGGTGGTTATGTTAGAAAACCGGGATCTGGAAGAAAACGGTGCACATCAGAAAGAGATGACCGTTTCATCGTTACGACATCTTTACGAAACCGTTTTACAAATGCTGTTGAGTTGCAACAACAGCTTCGAACTCTGAGAACATCTGTGAGTGTTTCTACGATAAGAAGAAGGTTACACGAAAAGAGTTTAACAGCCCATAGACCTGCTAAAGGTCCAAAACTTACTGCACAGCATCGCAGAGATCGCCTAGAGTTTGCTCGCAATCATTGCGAGTGGACTCTAGAACAGTGGCGGACCGTACTCTTCTCTGATGAGACGAGGGTCTGTCCCTTCTGCAATGACAGACGTAGAAGGGTCTACAGAAGACAGGGGGAGAAGTTCACACAACCCTGCTTCGAAGAATCCGTCGAATACGGGGGTGGCTCGTGTATGTTTTGGGGCGGCATTTCCGTCGACGGGAAAACGGAACTGGTGTGCGTTTCCCGGACTCGGGGTGGCCGTGGGCAAGGGTCATTAAATGCTGGTCGGTACATTACTGAAATCCTGGAGGAACATGTGGTCCCGTATGCTGGTTATGTCGGTGATGGATTCATGTTAATGCATAATAATGCTCGTTGCCACACCGCGGCTATTGTACGGGATTATTTACAGGAGGTCGATATCCCTGTTATGCATTGGCCAGCACGAAGTCCAGACCTTAACCCAATAGAACATCTCTGGGATGACCTAAAACGGCGCGTGCGAGCTTGAGATCCAGCTCCAGCCACTCTTCAAGAGCTCCAAGATGCGGTACTTGAAGAGTGGGAACAAATACCCCAAGAGGCTGTTGCGATCCTTGTAAGGTCCATGAAAGATCGCATGGAAGCCGTTATCAAGGCAAGGGGGGGTAACACTAGGTTTTAAGAACTTTTTTGTATATATTTTTTTTAAATTATTAATTTGCAAATTTGTACATACCCTGTCTTTTTCTTTAATTTCTCTTTCGTCTCGTTATAAAAGTAAAATTCAATAAAATTCCTGAAAGCTAATGAAATTACCTTTCGAATGATACCCTCAAACCACAACATTGCCATTGGCCTATTGTGTTAAAATAGTATTTAAATTATTTTTTTCGGATGTGCGATTTTTTGACGCCGAGTGTATTATGAGTTTGTACACTAATATGAAATTGACTAATTGACACATCATAGATGCTTGTCATCAATGATATTACAATTATCGTAGACTTGTATTCGATAGCGTACAATACAGCATGATGTGGTGCCCTCGGGGTCCATTTACGACCATGACGACGGCTTGCGAATACTGACGAAAGATATCAACCACGCAGCAGACATTACAGCGCCTCAAGAAATGGAGTTTGAGATACGGTGACTATCACAAAAGAACCATACCCGAAAATCAACAATTTGAGTTATTTCACAAATGTTGGCACCGACTGTGATGCCAACCCAGGAACCGGGGCATAAAAGCAAGGAACCAGGACCACTGCGCCGCACGGTCGTCAACATAGCATAACATATAATGGAACTCCAGACAATCAAATGTAATATTTCTCACCTGGACATCTCGCATGAACCGATTGTTGCAGTACAGGTGCACAGCGCTGAATTCCCGCACTTTATCGAACTCGAAGATGACGACGGGCGAACTGGGCCTTGATTCTTTCTTCCAGCCGACCCAGGCGGAGTTACGAGCTGCCTCCCGAATCTCGTCGCCTCCATATTGGCCGTCGACCAACTGGCCCAAACCGCCCTTGAGTTCGTCCCCCCACTGGCCGTCGTATATCATGTCCGTCAGCTCGATTCCGTTGCTACGCTTGTCGCCTTTTGGCATTGAGTATGCGACTATCCCCACTGTTAATAAAGGTTGTTTAATTAGTGCGCCGACTAAAAGCAACATCGGAATATTTTGCATCAACTGCACCACTTCTTATTTACTTAAGTAAATATTTTTGCACCATTTCGTATGGAAAGATTTAATTTTTTAGAAGTACTTATTCAACATGATGCGGTGCCCAACGTTTGACTCGTTGTTTATTATGTTTTTTAACCGCGTTAACCGCCAAAAGCCAGCATGTAATATTTGAAAAATGTCAGAGGAAATGTAATTCAAATACAAAGCCCATTTTCAATTGCCACTGTGGCCACGTAGAATTGACAAATCCTCAGCAGCATGTACGCGCAATCTTTAAGAAAGCGTGCCCAAACTCGTTAATGCGGATTCTTACTCATCTTCCCTACTACATAAGTAGGGTTGTCAGATTCTCGACATTCAATAAATGCTTAGTAACAACACTATGAAAAAAAATGTGGGACGTGACCGCGTTAGTTGGGATAAATAGCACAAGAACTGAACAGTAAAACCTTTTATTTACCGAATACGGCAATCAGTTCAAAAGTTTTAAATTTATAATCAAATATTCTTCAAAAATGGCTATACTATAACTTTCTATAATATTTAAACTTAAATCTGGCCTCTTACAAGCCGCATTTTAATCTTTCATGCATATTAGCATATACCGAGATTCTGGCGATTCTGGTTTGCGATCTGACAACCCTTAATACAAATAAAGACGAATAAAAGCTTCCACTCGTTATAATTTTATAAGGCGTAAAGTAAGTACAATGCGTTTTTTATTTATATTCGGAACGCGTTAGTACAATGGAGCCGACACCTGGCCGGTGCTTTTACAAATTCACACATGTACAGGGAAATCGTTTACACACAGTGACTGTGTGAGTCGTGATTGTTCGTTTATCTGAGGAAATATTATTGATTGTTGGAGATGACTAATGGATATAATGGTGTACGTTTATACTGTTTTATAATGAATTGAATCTAGTCTTGTCGATGTAATGAATGCGTAACGTATAACACAGAAAATAAGCATATAATGAAGTAATACTCGTAGATAGAAACTCTGTTTAATTTGAGAGCGCATGGCACGGAGGTGGGTTTGATTTTCAGTTCAAGTAAATTTTTGTGCCACACACTAATTATTTATAATTTTCGGGTCTGAATGTATTTATGGGTTATTCCCGTGTCTTTCACAATGCATCCCCTTCCGCCGATCTAAACGTTATAACGTAAGCATTACATCAAGTTCGGGAAGGTTAAGTACCTAAGTATTAAGATAACAACTTTTAGTCAGATGAAATGAAATATATGACCGTGATGAAAATGGATTGAAAAATAATTAAAAAATACACTTACACTCCTTGTGTAAGTGTATTTTTTTCAATTTTTAAAATAATTCATTTAATATATAACAAAAAAATGCACTGCCTGCCTTTGAAAACCTAATTAAGAAGACTTCAAAAAAGTGCATGTTCGGAATGCATATTATGTCGTATCATGTTATTTAAGTATTTACAAGAATTGACTGATATGCGACGTCTTGAATCATGCAATGGCTTAATTTTGACCCTTATCTGATCACGTTATGTTTTAAAACAACGTGTACTAGCAAGACGTGTTTCAGCGATTTTTCTAAGGAAATCCGAGGGAAAAAATAAACAAGCGCCTGTGAAAACGTAGACGTATGATTAAAACGGAGCAATTTGCCGCTTTTTACGTTAATAATGCCTTGCATGCCGCGACTTTCAACGATAACTTTCTTGGAATTGCCCACAAATTAGCATTAAAACCGCTATAACATACTACCTAAGCTAAAATTGTTTACGTTGTTCGTGTAATAAGAGAGATTCTTTGCTTCGTTTGATAAATGCGAAGGAACACTTGATGAATCCAAGCGTCATGGGTTTACATCGCTACATAATACATATGTGTGTAGGGACAGCGATCCGTCGGTTGGTTTAAATTGAAAAATATCAGACGATCCTCATTTAGGTTGACTCGAGTTAATGTTTTGTGAAATATTTTTCATGTTTCATTATACCTCCTACAGCGATGAGGTGGCTCCATTTTGTGTCACGAATACGGGCCCAAAACCTTTTTGAGACAGTGAATGTACTAGTTACGGGTACTTTCTGTGACATGTTCGAAAATAACATTTTTGGCATTTTTTAATTACCTACGATTTTTAAGGTGAAACATTCACACTTATAGATAACTACGTATTATTATCCGTTTTTTACCACATCTTTTTAATAATTTACATCAATTATTGAATAAATAATACCAAGGCAATATTTAAGGTCTAAAAGCTAATAACGGTGGTAATTAAATGACACTGTAATAATATACTCGTACTATAATTACTTTTTAAAACAGATAGGAGATAAAATATATTTTTTTTCTTGTTTCTAACGTTATTGTACTTTATAAATTATTTTGCATGCTATATAAATCCGGTAGAACTTAGTTCATCTAGTAAGAAAGTATTCTTTATTTTTTTGGCGCCAACACGAAAATGACACTGGGGTTTTTATTCGAGTTTTGTTATTTCTGTGTAAATATCGAGTTTTGATGTTTAATCTCGATAATATATTACACTGTAATTGCTCGTGATTGTAAAATTCGATTCAATGAAGGATTCGACCTTTCGTTTTATCTTTTTTACCGTCGATTTTATGTATCTTTGCTTCTTAGTCGAAAATATATAAAAAAATTAAATTATATATATATATATATATATATATATATATATATATATATATATATCATATATATATATATATATATATATCATATATATATATATATATATATATATATATATATATATATATATATATATATATATGATATATATAAATATATATATATACCCAATATCAATATTAGTATTTAACCGCAGATCGGTTAGGTCTGGACATTAGGTAACCGCAGGCTTTTGGCCGATCGGGACAGACATATTTGAACGTAGACATTTTTAATTATGGACTATTTGCGAAGTGTTTTACTTACATTGTTTTTTTTTTACTTCTTGTGCCATTGGAAACTTGAATGTAACTATCATTTCATAAAGCCACAATTGTCAAATTAATATGAAAAGCAATACAGTTTTAATTGATCAATGACCACATGTAATTAAATCTCTCATAAGATGCATTTAAATCTTAATTGGCAGCAGCTAGTTGAAAATACTGTCATTATCTTTTTAATTTTGTAAAGCTTGCTTTTTGAAATTTAATTTATGACAGGTGTAACACTGATCATCATTATCATCATCATAATTTAGATCCATCACAAGTCCACTGCTGAACATAGGCCTCCCCTATCGATGGGGTGCCACAAAATTACATGATATTATACTATCGTTGCTGCACCTTTATATAGATAATAAAATAGTATATACAATTTCTTACCGCTCCAATAGCAGCCATAGAGTTCAACCCTCATACAGACGGTACGTCGATGGGAACTGTAGGGGATGAAGCGAATTTTTGAAGCCCAGATCGGTGGCTCCAAATGGTTCTTTTTCTCCAGATATGTATTCGTATTTCCCGACAGAATCTAAAATATTTATTTTTTTCAGTTCCGAAACATTTTCCGCTCTTATTTCTACGTACATTAATAAACTGCAGGGTTTAACAAATTTAAGTTAAAAATGTGTTTTACAACTGTGCCTTCAAATAAATTATGTAAAGGCTTATTTTTCAATTGTTTAAAATGAAAAAAGGAAAGTAACAGTCTGTTGATGCCCAACTATAAAGGACAGGCCTCCTCTTATTTGAGAGAGCTTTAGAACTAAGAAGAATTCACCGCGATGCTCCTTTGCGCTTTGGCAGACTCCACAAGTTTTCGAAATATTCTATAATATAATATTATATAGATCTATAATATTTCTATAATATAATAAGAATTTGTTTCCTCACCATGTTTTGCTTCAACGCAAAATTTTAATTAACAATTTTAGTTCTAGTGGTCCCGTGGATTTGGAATCAAACCCAGGTCACTCGCGTACTATGAAATTTAAGGCGAGCGCCCAAACCCAGAATTACTACGGCTCTGTTATAATATTTTATATACTTAATAATAATATTTATAAGTAATCTACGGACGGCACTTTGACAATAAGATTTTATTTGCCTACTCGGCATGAAATGGTTGCAAAAGTTTTGCACAAGTTTCAAAACTTCGCAAGTCTTATTCACCGAAGTCTGAACTTTTTGCATAAAGCGTATGCCCGAGTAACATTTGCTGGCTTCTTATATACTAGATAACTTTTAACGAAATTTTATTTAAAATTGCGGATCAACCCTGTGTTTAATATAGATTTTCAATGTAAATCCGATATAGTTCGGTATGGATATCGCTTTACGCGACTATCAAGCCAGAATGATTTTTATTTTTTTATGACATTTTACGTATTTATGATCCAAATACTAATACAATATACATGTCAGCTTGACAAGAAACATGCAATTCTACTGATTTATCGGATTTTTTTTACCGAAAGATTTTTTTTTATGTTACATTATATGACGCGTTATCAAAGCCGTAGTGACTCAGGGGCCAAGCGCTCGCGTTTAACTTAATAATATGCAAGTGACCTGGGTTCGGCATCAATATAATGGTTTATAATTCATATGCAGATTTACCAAGTGTTTGGCAGTGTCTGAGATAATCAAATATTTTGTCGATATGAGGCGCACAGCGTGGCGGACTCTTCCCCGCTTCTACAGCATCTCAAATATATGGAGACCTGTGTTCAGCTGTAGGGCATTTGTAAGCTGGCTTTACTTTTTACACAATTACTCCCAAGACGTTAGAGTTAACTCTATGTTAGGAGTTGAAATCAAAATAAAAACACAAATTTTTAGTGACGGGGAACATTTTATTTTAATTCTTACATGTAATTATATATTCTTATAGGCACCCGTTTCTAAGAATATTTTAGTTCATATTGTCAATAACCTATTAGTACTTTTCATCATCATCTTCATTTCAGCCTATCACTACTCCACTGCTTAACAAAGGCAGCGGTTTGTAGCTCTCAATTTGCCATAGTTGCCACGCTTAGCAGGCCGGTTGACAACCGCAGTTTATTAATTCTTATGTTCCAGGAAGATGCTGCTGCCCATATTCTGGTTTTAATTTTCCCTCTGTCGACTTTTACGACACCCACGGGATGAGATGGGGTGGTAGATTCTATTAAGCCGCTACCACACGGAGTACTGCTGTACTGCGGAGTACTGCTATTACTACTTAAATTTGTTTCCAAACCTCTGCAACGATTAAAAAGTCACTAAACAAACGTGTGTTATATTTGTTTTTAGTTGTCCGTAAATTGCGAAATCATTGAATGAATTTTCATTCGTTTGGTAGTGTTGAACTCTCCGAAATGTTATTAGAAAGAGGAAGTGATTACATAACCTCAAATACATACCTCTTGGCCGTCGGCGGCCCTGTACCGCACCCACTTGCCGAGTTTAGGGCGCCAGTATTCCAGCACGTAAGCTTCCGCGTACTCCTGACCCTGGCCATTGCCGAAGCGCCCCTGTGTCCCGGCGCCGGTTATCACGTGCACCGAGTGCAGGTTAACCTCCAGCCATTCGGTAGACTCCGTCGTTATTTGAGACTTAGGACACCAAGCACCGCCTTTTATTTCTTGATTTAACCTGTGCAATAATTGTTATAATGAACAAGGGATTCCTCACGTTTCGTTCAATAACAATCGTAGAGAATTTGTTGGGAGCTTCTCTCCGTGTTAGAATATAAAACGAAAATAAATTTGTCTGTCTGTTTGTTCCGGCTAATCTCAGAAACGGCTGGACCAATTTTGAGGGGACTTTTAGTGTAAGATAGCGGTGATATGATAGCGGGTAACTTAGGCGACTTTAATTTTATAAAAATAATTAGGGTCCGCGCAAAACAATCAAAACCCCAAAATCTGATTCAAATAGGGATCATCGATCGAGGTCCGCATTTATACGCGTGTGAAACCGCGGGGAAAAGTAAGTCGACAATTAATTACCTAATATTATAATATAAATGTTTAAAGGAAAAAATGTGGCACGACAAGCTCCGGTCAAGTGCGCATTAGACACGCGTTCATATGGCTTCATAGCCATTCCAAAAACAAGAAAACACACACATACAATCAATAGCACCATCACGTGGATCTTTACAAAGCGAATAATGAAATATAGAAGCTGCAGATTGGAAGCAGCATTATTAGGTGCAACATATAATACTGTGGTTTCCAAGAAGCCTGCAAAGTGAGGCAACTATGGCAATTAAGTTACAAAAGAAATCTATGCAATGCTTTCGATGCAATGAACCATTATTATGATAAGCATGTCAAAGAGCCCATAATTAGACATTCGCGTTAGTAGGCGGCGTATGAGAATCTACTACCCCATACCGTCCTGTGGGTGTCGGTAAAGGTCGACAGACGGAAATTTAAAAACACCAGCACCATCCTTCTGGAACATCCAAGCAAATAAACTGCCGTTGCCAACCCGCCGGCCAAGCGTGGCAACTATGGAATAATCCCCCAGAAAAACTATGAGGGAGGCCTATGTCCAGCAATGGAATTCTGAAGGCTGAAAGGACAGGCGCCCGGCGCCATGCACCTTAGACGCTGTAATAATGCACCCAAGTTGACCAAACTGTTATTTATATTATGAAATCTCACACCTAATGTGACAGTTTACAGCACTATTAAAACGTAATGATTCCTTGTCTTATTACGCTTATTAATATTAGCTTAATTAGCTATTGACATATTCTTCATTGCTTTATTGGTTTCTGAACCTGCTTTCGCTTTTTTTTTGTTTTAATAAATAATATGTCAGTGGAAACTTTAATGATTTCTGTAAAATTTTAATGTCTACTTTTTTATGTGTATTGTAATATTTTTTGTTAACCTATATAATAAAAATAAATAAATAAATAACGATTTGCAGCAGCGTGCAAGCATTACGGGGTTTCGATTTGAAGGGCACTGAGAGCCAGCGTAATCACTGGGCATATGAGGGTCACGAGCGCAGTGTAGTGACACAGCATTTGTTATGGGCAGACGTTGCACTTACTATCAGGTGAACTTTTTTGCTCGTTTCGTCACTTTATCCAATTCCGCACAGAATGACCGTCACTTGTTTTACTATTTTAAAGTACAAATAAATATTATTATTCGATTGAAAATTAAAAAAAAATGCATTCTATCAGCCATATAGGTTTACTGAAACGATTTAATAAGCCCGAGTGTTTTAAAGTACGAAAACGATTAGCATGCAGCGGCCACTGAGCTGATGCTATCATTATTATGCCATTAAGTTTAAGTAGAGATCACTGCCCGTATATTAGGTCGCAGTGAACGTCATTTTGCCGCGCTTTATCACAGCATGTCTTCACGAATACACTTTTTTAGACAATATGCAGAGTAACAACAATTCCGAATCGGCTATACGAGTATGTCACTTATTACACATTGAAATTATTTTCACATAACGAATGGTGAAAAATAAATCGTCGGCTCGACGGTGCAGTGCTCTTAAGCTCTTGGTGTCTGCACGCGGTCTGGTCGCGGATTCGATTCCCGTACGGGACAAATATTTGTATGGCCTATGGACTCATTCGGGTGGTTTCTCGTTTTGTGTTTGTGCACGTGGAATTTGTCTATAAAACTACTCTGTGGGGTCGCATTTTTAAATAAAAAACATATGTGCAGTTCACACGCGGTAAAGTGAAACCTTCAGAAAACTAAACTTGAAGAGAATGAGACGAATGCGGAGCATCAGGAGTAGGATAATTGTAGGGTTTATTTATAATGATATTGTTAACAATTATAAAAATTATTTTGCATTTTATTCTACATATATTACATTACGTATTAAACAGACTTCAAGTTTTCCATTTCAACAAATGGCACTAGTGGCTATTGGTAACTAAAGTATGAAATAAATGATTTTGTTTTTATTTGATCAATATATCTTTGAAATACAGCGTCTTTTACTGTTTTTGATCTTGTTGTCGAGCTAATGAGAGCAAAATTTACGAAGATGGAAAAAATTGGACGAATTCGAAAACATAAGAAGATTTCACTTCAAAAATAAAAATGGTGAATCTGGTACCGACTTAATCTTTGTTTAAACGCTAGGTAACAAAAGCTTTTGGTTTAACACGAATTCCTTCCAACGAGAAACGAAGTTCACGTGAACAAAGTCGCCGGCAAAGCGTGTATCACTTTATCATTCGTTAATTTTTTACTAATCTATCTACCATATATCAAACTAAACTTTTTAATGAACCGGCGTGGGTTCTTCTCCTAACAGTAACGTTAAAATTTGCAAAATACAACATTTTACTTATGTGCCCCGCCCTCACTGAGCGCCCGTTTCGCGCTGTGCTCTATAAAGTAATAACTGATACAGTGGACATACAAAGGGCTTAATATTACTGTTATTATCGATCCTAAAACTAACAATTGTCTTTTTGTACTTTCTACAGTACGTACATTATCGTGCGGGAAACGGAGATCGAACCCAGGTCACGCGCGTACTATGAAATTTAAAACAAGCACCTGCCTCATATACTGTAATATGATGTCTGTGAAATGCATTGTAAACGGTTAATTTTGATACCTTTTTAGCCGATTTTAAAAAAGGAGGAGGGTTTCACGGACATTAGTTCTTTGTTCGATTTTAATTAAAATTTTCTTTCTTTCTTTATTAAAAATGCGATATCGCAGGGCTAATTTTAGTCAAGTTCTGAAGATGGGAACAATGAGAAAATTATAAAATTCTGTTTGGAGCTGCTGCGATAGTCAGTTTTTCGGTTAAATAATTATTTATTTGCGATATATCTATATTAGATGAAATAATTTTTACTACGATACATTTGCTCGATTGTCGATGATGAGACGACACGTTCAAATCGGATACGATTTAATAATAATACTTTTCAGTGTTTTATTAGTGCATTAACTTATGTGTCACGGAGTGTCTGCAACCGCTCGGCCCAATCACATTCGTACATGCCCGGCCATTAAGGCTTATTGGCCCGAGACCGGCATCAGAGCCGTCAGTGATGCGTTAAGAAGCCGCTTTCGTAATTGATATCATTCTGTGTGCCTGCCGCAGAATACGCCCGTACAGAAACATTCCACCGACGGCTAAAACGCATAGCCGAAAATAAAGACACAGTCCCTGTGACACCTTCGAAATTACGTCACTCGCGTGCACGGTACGCACGCGACGAGACCACAAAAACATTGTAATGACTTCGTTTATGGAGATTTGCACTCCGTAACTAAAATGAAACCGGGAATTAAAATAATAATAAGGTTGTTTTTATTTTTCTTTCACGTAACACGCTATATGGAATGAACACATTATTACAATACACTTATTACGGTTGCGAGCTTCAAACCAGGAATTGCCCGTTAAAGGTAACTATTCACAGCCGACCGTATCAATCAACGAGCGTTTACGATGTTTTAAAATTCACGATTATTCAGTGGAACACTACAAATAAAGAGACTACTTTCTCTTGTGCTAACTTTATCGCTCAATTGATGGACAGCAGACGAGCAGGCCGTAGCCAATTGAATGCAGGGAATTCAGTTAAAAAAAAGTATTTGACAGAATTATTACCACTCAGAAGTTGATTACGGATCACACTTTCGGACAGCTCAACAACTCCCTTGTCAACTTCCAAAGCCGTTATTAAATTAATTTCTGTGTCACTCCCATGTCCGTCTAGTTTATGTCAGAGTTCAAAATGACGAAAATGCCTTAAATATAAATGAAGATCAAATGTCGAATGTTATTAGAATAAATACCAATATCACAATAATTTATTTTATGTATTACTTCACAGTTGGAAACGCGAAGTAATAAAGTTGTTCGTTCTTAATAGATCGCAATACTATATTTCTCTTATGCCTTTTGTACGTAGAGGTAACCATAATTCTTAAAGTATGGTCATCGAAATCAAATCAGTCATTTGTTGACAGCAATAGCAAAAAAAAACACTTGGCTTTCAACAGCTGGTGGAGTAACCACCTCGAAAAATGCCACCACCTGGGCAGCAGCGTCTAAGGCCTGACGACCGCGTAGCCCAGTGATGCGAGACCTTCCTCCTACGCCGCGGGTCCAGGGTTAGAATCCCAGCCGGAAGCAACAATTTATAAACACACACAAATTATTGACTTTCGGGTCTGCTTATGTTGTGGTTGCGCACTCACAATACAGGAAACTGATTTTCACGTGCTCAGTAATGAAAAGCGTATGTGCGAGAAATAGAAATATATTTCGAGGTCAATTCAACGCGAAACTGTTCTGGAATAGAGTGGCCGTTCCCTCGCGGCTCCCTAACCCCGTCAAAAAAATTATAGGAAGCCTGTGTCCAGCATTGGGACCACAATAGGTTATTTCTTTACTTTTTTTACATTTATATTAATATCATATTATGGATTAAAATGCTTTTGCATATTATGGTATCATTCTGCTCGAATCAAGGCTGTCCGTACAATACGTTAGTCGCCTCTTACGACACCTCGGCAGGAAAGAGGCAGGTGCTATCCTACTCTACCGGACACCTATCGGCTACTTTTGCTATAATTGTATACAGTACTGTATGTGTATATTCGAACTACAGATAGTTGTTCCAGGAGTGGGAGCCGTGCGTGTGAATTTTGTCTGGAAAACCCAAGATTAAGGGAAAAACCTAGTACAAGCGTCTTTTTTTTTAAACTAGCAAATAATTACAGTAAGCAAGATAAAGAGATACGATTATAAAATATTACGGGCACACTTCATAATTGAAAATCTCCACTAAAAATATATCGAAGAAAGCAACAGATTTTATGATCATTGCTCGCTTTTAGAAGGTAAACCTCCAGATAGTGTGCGGAATTGGCACAGATAATATATTTTACTAAAATATTGATATAATTTTATTTTAATATTGTGGCGCGACCTTGTGAATATCGAAGTATTTAAATTCCCCGCGCGTGTCTTTCGCGTCGCGTTTGATCCGTTCGTTATAGATATAGTCTATAATACCGGTGTGACTTTGAAATATAAAATAGTTTTCGATCGAATTTAGGTTTATGTTTGTGTGTTTTGATGAACAATAATCTGTTTCTGTAACTGTGTAAAATTTAAAGTAAAACCCCTACAATATGATATTTTTTTTAAATTTAAATGTTACTCAAATGTATGAGTTTTCATAGAATCAGAACTACAAAAAATAAATTAAAAGTTTTTTCAACGATTCAAAAATCCAACAATATTAATATCTCAATTATAGTTTAATAATAGGTAGCCACGAAAAGTTATTAGAAAGATTTAGTAGTACTAGAGATGGTGTTATTTTTATATTCAATAATTTATGTACAGAGTGGGTATAAAAAGGAATATAAAAATGGTCTCTCAAAAGATTGTTAAGTACTAAATAATTTCGCTTTGTATTTTATCGGATACAAGGAATCGGATCAAACCTTAAACAAACTCGTGTTTGTGGAAAGTCAGAAAGTCAACTTTAAAGTTCTTTGCTTCACTGAAAGAAACAAACGTTAATAAGTGAAGTCAGGGAAGCTTGTAAAGTAGCGCCTTTAACACACTGTTCTTTAGCTTTATGGTATTTATTGTATACATAAAATAATGTTAAATAAAATATTTTGCGTGAATTCTCTGGCATAGGACGCGTTCCAGCGGGTGGAATGTACGTTAAGAATTTCGGAAGGCTTGATGTGAAGCATTTGTAAGCCCGGATATTCAAAGCCGGTGTTTATGTTCCTGTCATTTATAATTAAAGTAGCACACGATTTCTTCTCTTTAGACGGTCACACAAACGCTCGTAGGATTTTAGCTCGCCGATGGTTTGAACAATCATCGAAGTGAACACTCAGGTTGCCGCTGTGTTCAAGGACTTGTGACCGTGCGCTTTGTGTTGCTGATTTTAACTGTCACTGTTAGGTCACGTTAGTCACCAAGTCATGTTCAAACGACGAATGAATGATTAAAAACCGCGAGTCTTATTTTCATTTATAATAAAAAGTAAGTATAAGATGAACTGCCTATGAATGTGAATGATGTGAATGAACGAGAGAAAGAGTCAGCCATGCTGCTTTAATGCGGGTTGGCGGGCTTCATGTGTCCTCTAAACAATTTATTCCTCAGATATGCAGTTGTACTCGCGATGTTTTCCTTCACCGCTGTGATTATAGATTTTTCGCATAATATTTATTGAACGTATTTTTTTTTAAATGATACGCAAAAAAAACTTCTGTCCTGGGAAGAACCAGCAAGAAACCCAGCGGGCAATATTTTCTTCTTCAAAGTCATTTTAAAAATTATGTATAATTAGTATTAATTAAATTAATTTAGTATTATCGTTTGTTTGAGTAGAAGATGCAAATAAAAATAGCTCGCTGATATAACGTGTAACAATTTGGTTAAATTACAATTATGAGCAAGAAGTATTGCGTAGGGCAGTTCGTTAAGTAATGAAGTGGATGCGCCCCCTCGCGCCGTGTCGTACGTCGCGTAGTCTTGAACGGTGTTGCCGTAACAATTATATAGATATAGAAATAGCTTGGCAGCGATCACCTCATTCACAGGGGTTATCATCATCCATGTATTCTTTAATATTTTAGTACCCCTTTTTTAAGAAGTCTTTGTTTAAAATAATTTGAACTTTTCGATTGAAAGACTTTGTGCACTAATACAAAAATACTGCTAATTCATTTTAGTTACAATAAAAACGGGAACCGTGAAAAATATGAAGGCGGAAGAAAATATTATGAATCAATACGAAGTTAGCACGAAAAGAATTTCTGTATAAATTACATTAGAATTTGAAGTCCGGCGTGGTGGGTTGGCGGAAAGAGTCATGGCTTCCATCCGACTGAAAATCTTGGGAGAAACAAACTTAAAGCAATATAACATGAGTACCTCTTGGATATCTTATATTATTCTGTTATTTGAAGGATAAAATCAACTTAACACACTTAAACAACTCATAATTTCGCTGAATCGTGAAAACATATGGATAAACGCGGGTGGTCTTTTATAGCGTATTCGACCAATTGCTTAAACATATGGCAATAAGAAACGTACGGTCATTTACGCTGTGATGTAAACACTTTGAATTTTTTTTTTTATTGGCACTAATAGGAAGAACAAAAGGCGGGCAAGTTACCAAATAAAAATGCAACTAAAAACATATTACCTTCCGAGATGAAAATATGTTTTAAACAAAAATCATATTTTACAAGCTTTTATTTCTGCGACAGGCTATGCCCAGCAGTGGACTTTAAATGTTAATGTTCAAGGGCCATAGTCATGTCAAAACAAATCCTACCAGCCCAAACATGACGAAGAGTTCTTGCTTCTTGTCCAACCAACTTCGTCCAACTTCGGCCTTCTGAACATAGGCCTCCCCCAAAGATTGCCACTAAAGTTTGTAGCTCTAATTTTGGGGAGATTTTGCCATCGTTGCCACGATTTGCAGGCGGGTTGGCAACAGCAGTTTATTTATTCAGTGTTCCAGGAAGATGCTGCTGCCCGTGTCCTGGTTTTCCCTCTGTCGACTTTTACGACAACCACGGGATGAGACGGGGTGGTATATTATCTTAAGCCGCCACCACAGGACCACCACCACCATCTTCGTGACACTATATTATTGTATTGTGTGCTCAGACATCGAAAAGTAGGTCAAATATGACTTTCATGATCTGAACCGGAATGATATACGATGAAAGCAACTTAAATTTAAGCTTATAAAAAAAATACGAAAACTTACCTAAGCCCTATCTATACCTATGATGTCGATCGAAGCAATATCTCATTATTTTAATACCGTTCAACCGTCGCGTCAGTCATAATCAGGCTCGCGTTTTAATTCGGCAAATTAATTAATACATCCGAACGGTAGTTGTTAATGCACGTCGGTATGAAATCGGGAATAACGGGGAGCTTTAACAACGATGACAGACCAACGTTAAATGAAATGAAAATTATTAACTCATCAACGTAAGAAATATAAATTACGTTTGTTAAAAGTCATTTTTTTACAATCTACTGCTGTTTCGTAAGGGGGGGTCCCCTGACAGAGAAGGAAACTCCGTACCTACGAGTATATACACTGGTACTGTCCAATCCCTTTCCTTGTAACATTATAGAAGTCAAATGGTGCATTTGTTTTCAATCAGTTCAAAACATTTTGTTCTGTCATTCAATACTGGTGGTAGGATTCCTATGCAGGAATCCGTCTAGGTAGGTACCAGGGCCAGTTATTCTGCCGTGAAGCAGTAGTGTGCAAGCATTACTGTGTTTTGGTTTTAAGGGCACTGTGAGCTAGCGTAATCACTGGACATTTGAGACTTAAGAACTGATGTCTCAGTGTGACGGGCGCAGTGTGGTGTCACACAGAAATATTCTGGGTGACACAGCGTTTGTTGTCGGCGGACGTTGCACTTACCATCAGGTAAACGTTTTGCTCGTTTGGTCACTTTATACAATAAAAAAAAAAATCAGTTAGTCGCGCAAACGGCTATGGGGATTTTAATTGAAATTCCATTTTGTCATTTGACAAATAATCATTTCTAAATTTTCATTCACGCCGAGCGGAATCGATCGCGGAACACCTAATAATTCATGAATAAGCCTGAAAAAATTGATCAGAGGAGGAATCGACTAAAACCATATAGAATAAGACATATGAAGGATACTTGTAATAATGATGATTTTTTTGTTGTGCCGTGTGGTGGCGGCTCGTTAAAAGAATACTACCATCCATCCATCTCATCCAATGGATCTCGTAAAAGGCGAGTAAGGAATTAAACTGCACTGTGCACCCAACAGCTTAGGTGGTGAGCCCATCGCCACCATGCGCTGTTGGGTGCACAGTGCAGTTTAATTCCTATCACACCAAGCATGCATGCATTATATTGTTTTGGTGAAACGTGGATTGTGGCAGTCATGTGTTTTTGCAGTGAGTGCCCAGTCTCTGACTACCCCTTAACGTCGTGATCTTATGTATGTATGTTTTTTTTATGAAAGATAACGACGAGACGAGCATATTGTTCACCTTATGTTAAGTGAAACGTTTGCACACAACAATATGTCATACAGAATATTTATGTGTGGCACGACATTGTGCTGGTTCAGTTCTAGGTCCCATACCTGAAGTGACGTTGAGACAGTACACAGTAATGTTTACACACTACTGCTTCACGCCAGGACATCTGGCACTGCTAGATTCCTGCACAGGAATCCTACCACAGGTATATGATGAAAAGTAACTGTACAAATGCTAGTCAGATCCTATAAAAACGTCATCGAATCTTATATTCGCAATTACAAAATGTAGCGTGCGGGAAGAACATTAAATACAATAAGCAACTAGCTAAGGCAACCCAGCCATAGAAAAAATCTGAACATTGTCTGTGAATTATAAAAAGGTACTTGACAAAGTTGTTCGGTAAAGATAATATGTTTTTATAAACATTTTGAAGCCCAGGTAAAGGTAAGACCTACTTAAAAGACGCTATGGATTTAGTCTGTCCGAAAGTATAAGTCTTCTTAATCCGGCACTGCATCTAAAACTTAGTTAAGCTTTCTCTACTAGAAGTGGAAACGTTATTTGGAGAGGATTTGAATAGGGGGTTTTGGTAAACTATAATCTAGAGTAAGTAACCAGTCTTATCTGGCTGCTCTGGTATCCACCGCTGGACATGCCGCTCCCAAGTCGGAATCTGCCGTAATCATGCGCTTGGCAATAATTTCGTTCGCCTGTTTCTTCTCCGTCATATATTGTATAGGTGAAGTTTTTGCTGTTACTGTTCTTGGATTTAATAGCTTTATCGGACAAATTCTCCGTCATTACGACACGAAAAAAAATTCGTTAAACAAAAGAAATTTTATATTTATTACCTTGAAATATAAAGATTATTCATTTCATTAAAGATCGCATTACCAGACGTCCCCCGCATCTTAGACGCTACTGCCCGTCACAGGTCTGAATATTTCAAGTGTCTTGTTTATGGGCGGTGAAAATCTGCCACCCCATCTCGTCCCGTGCGTCTCGTAAGTCAACTGAGGCGAATGCCGGCATAACATTTTTGTTATTATTTTATTTTCATATAAGGGGGACAAACGAGCAAGCGGCTCACCTGGCAAGTCATCACCACGTTACAGCGTAGACTAGTAAGTTAAAAATTAAGAACGCTATTTTGACGACCGCGTGACCTAGTGGACAGAGTACCTAACTTCTAAGCCTGGGTTCGAATCCCAACCGAAGCCAAATAATTTTTCAAAAATCGATTATTTTTTTCTGTAACACACACTATACAAAAGAAATCCTGTTGTGGGCATAGTTTTTTTTTTATAAAAAGTCGACTCACCGTCGATTCAGTTTTTTAAGTCTTCTATTCACTCATAACAGTAGTTACAATTCACTTTAAATAAAACAGTAGGGTTGCACACCACTGATTCATTGGCACGGCAGTGGCACCTAAACGGATTCCTACAAAGGAAGTCTAACACCAGTAATCCACTGGATGGATTCTATAGAGATATCTATAGGGTTTTTATTGTCTCATAGCTTAATTCTTTGCCAATATTTCAAACTATAAACAATAAAAAAAAGGAAAACTAGTACATTGGCCGCAATGAAGAGCTAGTAAATCATTTTCAATATACTTTAAAAATTTCTTCAAATAATGACTTTTAAAATTTACTTAATTTTTTATAATAAACCATATTGTTCATAGGATTCAGCAACGAGACGAGAAAAACGTTCACCTGATGGTAAGTGCAACGTCTGCCCATAATAAATGCTGTTTCACCCAGAACATTTTTGTGTGGCACCACACTGTGACCGTCACCCTGAGACATTAGTTCTAAGTCTCATATACCCGGTAATTACACTATTGCTCAGTGTCATTCAGATCGAAACTCAGTAATGTTTGAGAAAGAAAGAAAGAAAGAAAGAAAGAAAAATCATTTATTTGCTTGAAGCAGACGTACACAAAAGTAATACATAATAAAAAAATTAAAATAGCAGTACAAAAAATAAAAAAAAGAGAGAGAGAACTTAAAACACAAATAATACTAAAAATAAAAGTATGGAAATGGTACGCCGTACTCCTAGCAAACGAGGTTGATAACTCAGCATACACTGCGGCGGAAGCGAATTCCGTCACAGCACTGATTTTCAGTGTCAACCCCCATTTGCACTCCGATGTCGTTTAAAGAAAATAAATAAAATAATATGAAATATATAAATAATTACAATATTACGGTAATAATATATAAAACAGTAATAAAATTTTGAAAATAAATACGTAGCCTTCTGACACTTATAGTAATTCCTAACAATAGATATAATAATGGCGATGGCGAATCTTATATCGTGCAAGCAAAACGTAGCAATCAATTTAAATTCTAATAGATGTACTAATCGATGTCTTTATATATATAGTTTGTTGCATCTTTATAACAAAGGATTGCAATTATTAAGAAATGTACTCAATAAAATAGACTTGGGGATGTGTTTCCTTGAAATAAAGAATATAACGAGCAGAAAGAAGCAGTATTTTTTAGCAAAGACGACCCATCACTTCACATATCGAAGGTATGTAACATAAACCAAAACATTTTACAAGCACCGCAGTGCCAATTAAAAAATAGATAAAAATAACTATTACAACAATATTTATATTTATATTTAACCGTGCCTTAAAATAATCAATCAAAATAATAAATAAAGAAATTTGTTGCAGGTTTTAAATTCTTTTAAGAACTGTAGTAAGAGGCAGCACGGCAATTAGCTCAGTATTGAGTGGACTTGTCATAGAACATTATAGGTCAACCAATGTCGAATTACACGCAGGCCGCCCTCAATTCTTCAAATCCCCATCTCACACAGGGGCCATACCATTTAGGTATGTACACAACTAGATGAACTTAATTAATTTACGATATTTTTTTGTATAAATATGTATAAAATATCTGTTTGATTAATATGGCCTTAGTTCAGGAGGGCTCATAAGCGCATTCTTAGCTATAAGTAGGGTCATTTTTTTGTTCATCTAGAAGAACTTTTTTATAGGCATATTTAAACGATTTGACTGTTTTCAGGTCCCTAATTGGTGGTGGGAGATCATTCCAGCATCGAGTGGCGGCATGCTTAAAGCAACCCCTGAATGCAGTTGTCCTATGCTTAGCAGTTGTCAACGGCCTAGAAGAAGACCGAATGGTATGGTGTGGAGACCTAGTCTGCTTCCAATCTATTTTATCATATAAGTATCTAGGGCTTTTTGTGGCAATCACCCCAAACATTAGACAAGACAGATGCAATTTTCTTCGCGCCGCCATTTTCAGAACATTGTTACTGTTTAAAATTGGGGTAATGTGGCTTCTTCTAGGAACCTGAAAACAGTAGCGAGCACAAGCATTTTGTATGCGTTGTATTAAATGCTGTGTTCTTGACAGTAGGCATGGTCCATACACAGCATCACAGTAGTTAAGTCTTGAAAGAACTAGGCTTTCTACCAATTGTTTTCTTACATCCACACTAATATAGTCTCGTATGGTATATAATACTTTCAATCTATAGAAGCAGTTTTTAGTGACATTATTAATATGAGATTCAAACCGGAGCTCAGAGTCAATTTCAAGGCCAAGAATGCATGCTGTATTTACCATTTCTATAGTTTCACCTTTTATTATTATCATAGGCCTCTTTTCTTTTATAGTTTTTACTTGATGTCGACTTCCAAGTACCATGAACTTTGATTTTAACGGGTTCAATGCAAGTGAATTCTGTTCCGACCAGGCAACCACTCTTTTTAGGTCACCATTAACATCTACAACTGCTTTATCAATGTCTTTAGGACTGAAAGATATATACATTTGAAGGTCATCAGCATACATGTGAAATTTACATTTTTGGATACATTCCACAACATCCGCACTATACAAAATAAACAATAGTGGCCCAAGAATCGATCCCTGTGGGACTCCTCTCGTGAGGTGCTCTGGGTTTGATATAACTGATGTTCCATCAGATTTATATATTTGAACCTGCTGCTTCCTCTTTGTGAGTTAGCTTTTAAACCATTGGACAGCCTCCAGTGTGAAACCATAATATGCTAGCTTTGATAATAGTAGAGTTTTATTGATAGCATCAAATGCGCGGGAGTAATCCAAGAGTACAAGTATTGTTCCCTCTCCTCGGTCACGTGCCTCAGTCACATTCCCTACTACATCACATAGTGCCGTAGCTGTGCCATGTCCCTTCTTAAAACCTGATTGTAGATCTGGTAGCATGTTATTTGATTCCAGATATTCAATTACCTGCAAATACACTACCCTTTCTAACACCTTAGAGAGACAGGGCAATATACTCACAGGCCGCAAATCTTTGTATGTCACTGGATTGTTCTTCTTAGGTATGGGTCGAACAATAGCGTTTCGCCACAGGTCTGGGAATGTATTTGAGGATATTGACTTATTAATTATTTCAGTTATTGTGTTTAGTGATTGTGGCAAAGTCAAATTTATCATATCTATGTTAATGCCGTCCACTCCCAGAGCATTTGATTTTAGTGTTCTTAGTATTTTGAGAACTTGATCTTGTGTTACTGTCTGTAAGGAAAAGCTCGACTGACTGTGCCTGTTGTGCTCAAAATATGTGAGCTGTTGGGTGGTTACTATACTATCTTTGCCCGGTGCTTCTACAAATGCTTTATTAATTGCTTCTGGGTCATTAAAGTGGGCTGGAAGCTCGCTTTCCTTGTGGTTAGGAAGGGCATTTGTTTTTATATTTTTCCATAAAAGCTTAGAGTTTTTTATATTATTATTAATATGTTGAGTAAAAAAAGCTCTCTTTTCATTATATAAAGCTGTTGAAGCTTGGTGCTTAAGATCCAAGTAATATTGCTTATGGGCCTCTAACTTTGTCTTTTTATATCTACATCTAGCCTCATCTCTTAGTTTAAACATTAGTTTAATGACTTCTGTAATCCATGGTGTCTGCTGAGTTTTAAATATTTTGCTTTTTATTGGTGCATGCAAGTCAAATAGCTCTATGATATGTGAATTAAGCATGTGGACCATAACATTGACATCAGTAGTATTACATATCGCTTCCCATGAAATAGTGTCAAGGTTCTTCTCAAAAGTGCTCAATATTATATCTGCAAGTGGACGGTATGTAACCAGTCTAGTAGGCTTTGGCTTGTCTTTTTTTATAATTGTTTCACATGTAATAAATGAGTGTTGATTGAGTTCATTTATGTGATCCACTTCTACTTTATAGCTGATTATGTCTTATGCATATATGAAAATGTATATGCATAAGAATCATTTAATTTATTCTATCTATATGTTAGATACATAATTCTCTCCAGAGAATTTAATGTGTGAGCAGCCTTAAGTTCCTTTGAAGGTAAGGGCTCAGTTTGTAATCTCTGTTTGCTCTTAATATTTGAACCGCGATTAAATACTGCTGCGGCAACAGCGTTCCGGCATGTCACGGCGAGCGATGTCCTAACACAGTACACACTAAATCTTAGATAGCGATAAAGCCGAAAGTCACGTAGCAGCCAAAACAAAGGTATAATAATATTTATATAAATAAACAACATTAGGCGCAGCTTTACAACAAACGAAAATAAACCTAATTATAATAAGAATGCGACAGTACTTTGAGTCAGATATGACGTTATTCTTATTACAAGAAGCAAAATTTTACTTTATACGAAATCTTTTTCCCACTGATCCAGACGTCGGATTTTTTTTTTTTGTGAAAATCTCGATACTGATTGCATCTGCGTCTACCTCGATACGAATAGATCCGTTTGCATGGCGGATTAAATTAAATTCTCGATATCTTTCCTAACCTAGAAAATTGCCTAGGGTTGTTACGCATATCAAATTTCTCTAAAACGATTGCACTCTTTACTTAAGAAAGCGAAGAGTTTCGTAATACTTTGCGAAAATTTAAATCATTGTTATCGCAAACGCTAATTCATATAGTCATGTCGAATAAACTGGTAAAAGGTAAAGAATCAATAACAAACCGGCTTAAGAACAAAAAAAAAACATGAGCATTTTTCATTAATAATCTAAGATTTTTCTTTTATATAGTCGCTAAGAATATTCGCAACAACCCTAGGTCTTTATTATCTTATAATATAATTTCATAGAAAAGCTTTACCGTCCGTTCTGTGGTCCCACGTTGCCGTCGTTGAATGAAGAACTGGCGGTGAGGTCCTTGTCGGGAATTAATCCATTTTCCATCCCGAGAGGGGCGATACATTGAGCTGAAAGCAATAGCGACTGACATTAACATAGAGTAAATACTCGTGTAAGTTCTATATCAATTTCTAGACGAATTCCATTGGGAAAACTTTTCAATTGCCTTGCCAGATTTCTAGGAATAGTTCAAACTACATTCATGTCTGTAACTATAAGTCGATTAATCAAAAAATAATTTTAATACGTTCAACACGTATTTAAACTTATTTTAACTAAGATTCGCAGGAAAATTCGGAATGATATGTATTGCGTAGTTTTTACAGCCCAAATTAAAACGTTTCGATGATAATGCAAAACTTGAAATGAGTGTATACCCTTTTAATTTTGTATGCGGAGCTGAGTTATTTCTCTCCCATTCATCTTCATCATCATCATTTCATCCTATCTTAGTCCACTGTTGGACGTAGGCTTCTCCCATAGATAACCATTATTTATTTATACATCTCCCCCATTACCCTAACGTATTTCCGCTTTTGACTCTGTTAACGCTATCATTTCAGACCATAGTAGTCCACAGTTGGTACTCATTTTTTTTAATGGATTGAGCGTCTACCCATAACAAATGCAATGTCACCCAGAACATTTCTGTGTGACACTACACTGCGCCAGTCACCATGAGACGTCAGTTCTTAGGTCTGATATGCCCAGTGATTACGCTAGCTCACAGAGCTCTTCAAACCGAAACACAGTAATGTTTGCACTCTACTGCCTCACGGTAGAATAACTGGCCCTGAGATGGTACCTAAAAGGTATTCACGCAATCCTAAGCAGGGAGGATATTTATACAATAGCTCCACTTGGCAGACAGAGTGCCAGTCGGTGTTAGATTTTCTGTGCTGACTAGGATGGTTGTACGCGTCCCGTAATTCATCACAGACATGTACAGATCGATACTCACAAGACAATCACACGGTTAATTTGTTTTATTCCTTTGCCATTCTGCTAAATCATTAACAAGAATGACATTTTATTAAAAAAAAATTTTAAATTTTGAAATGGTTTTGGAAAGGTAAATGTAAAGTATAATCATGCACAAAAATGTTACATTGTTATCGTAAACTTCTTTGCCGAAATCCATTATATTAAAGGAAAGAAAGTTATTTTGCTAAGATCCGCATGCAAAATTCGAAGTCGAGAACACGACACGTGTCCTCGACTTCAGTGGTGTGTATTGCCTAGTGGTAGAGTTGTAGTGATGGAGGGTATCTGGTGGCAACATTGTCAACCCCAAATCCCTAGCTCATTTATTAGAATCTCGAAATATATGCGTTGATTGTTACATAACGTTTCAATCATAAAACATAAAACAACGTAAATATAATCGGAAGACCATAAAATAAACCCCAAAAAATATAGCGACATGAAAAATAATGTTTGAGATTCAAAAACCAAATTACGGCTATCGATATCCGAACAAAAGTAAAGTAGGCACATCCAATTTGATCACGAAGCAGATTGAAAGAAATAATCCCGGAACATTCATGCAATACTTCTGTTTAAAATTGATTCCGACATACGTGCATATAAGTACCTACGTACTAACAGCGATGCTGCGAGCGGTCGGACGTTATAATTATACCGATAATAATTACAATCGACACGAAACCATGACATATACACAATTGTATGATACTCATAGGTGATTCGTTCGTAGCTCAGAAAGTACGGAAAAGTTATTAGATCATTTCCTCATGAAAATCTTCCCAGTAAGGAATGGTTGTGTAATTATAAATAACATAAAAATTTTAGGTATTAAATACTTTCTCTGTTAGCATATGACCTAATCAAACCAAATAAAAAAAAGAACTCGTCTGTCAGTGTCATTTCTTTTATTTTAATATTATTACTATTGAAATAAAAATAAAAAAAATATTATTTCAATTGTAAATTCTATACGACAATTCTGGGTAAACAAAATTCTGAAAATGCTGAGTGTTTAACTCAGAATATCTAAGTTAGTTTTCGTTTGTGACATCTAGTAACTAGACTGTTTCGCCATTTTTCTTAGTATAATTCGTGTTAGTATACTTCGACAACCATCAAACTCACATACAAATTATTTTGTAATTTCATACATAATAATTTAAATGATATATGGGTGGGGGATCAAAATAACAATAAAGTGATTTTTTCGTAAGTTTTTTTTCAACTTTAGGTCTCGTTATCGTTATTAAAAAAAAAACTTTCATCTTACTGACTTAAACATAACAAACATAAACAAATATGGCTACTTAGTGAAGTTTCGGGAGCGCCGCTGAAGGTTTTTAAAAAGACAACTTGTCTCTGCAACTGTTTATTTAAGACTTAAAAATACAATGTTTAACACGACTATTTATTTTAACAAAAACTATAACACATTTTTGCCTGAGACTGACTAATCATAATATGAGAGGATGTGGTCAGCGTCGCCCGCACGCAGTGCAATGCGATGCTGCGAAACGTCCTATCTTGCTGACTAGGGATTTGGTGTAATGTTCTTAGCCATAACAGGATATTATTCAACTTAAAATAATACATGTCTTAAGTTACTGATCAACATAGCGACATGTTAGGGCCAAGTGTAAGATGTGCTGACTGTATCACTACTTAGTCAGCAAGCCCGTTTTGATTGACAAGCATTTGACAAGCACTTAGACTAACTCTTTTTTTGCTGAGTGCAAACTAGAATTTGTTTCCCCAGATACGCCCATTCACAGCTCAACATAAAACATTTAAAAAATACATAGAGCCTCCTCCTTTTTTGAAGTCGGTTAAAAATGTTCTCGCTTGCTTGGCGCAGTGGCTAAGCCATTGGCTCCCGTGCCATGGGTGGCGGTTTTGACCCACGCACCGGACAAGTTTGTATGGCTTATATATATACAGATAGTTATCTGGATCTGGGTGTTTGTAATATGTGCAATTTGTCTTTAAAACATTCCTACGATACAGAATATATATATATATATATTGTGTATTATATATATATATATATGTATTATATATATAGATATTATTTTTATTTTAGTACTAACGGAACTAAAGTATAGAAATATATTTCATTACATAAAAAGGTAGAACCACAGAACTCCTAAATTATACCACGTGTTTTAAAATTATACCTTAGATTTTAGAACAATTTATGTTCAAAATATAAAATATGTAAGTCCTAGTCTAGTGTCGGAATATACAAAAGCCCCTTATAAATAATGTACCGAGAGACTATCGTTCTACTAATTATTAAATAACGTTGGATGACTGAGTTTCGCGTCGGCAGGGCAATAAAATAGGTAGAATTACGGACCCGATGTATAAATTTACATTTCTATAAACTGTTTAGCTATAAATAATTGACGATAAAATTTATAATAAAGTGCCTATTTGTAACTATACATAATCGTTGTTCTTTAATACTCCAATTCAATAAAGTTCAGTGACTGTCGCAAGAAGGGGCTAAAGGACAGATAAGTCTATCCTGTTTGTTTACTTAGGCAAAGTAAAGTCACTGTTCAACCCAATTCAAGAATGTATAAAAAGTAATGTAATTCAAAATGCTTCAAAAAATATATAAAAATCGAATTGTACATATTTTACTCCGTAAAAGCACCCAATGATGTTTTTTGTATCCTGCTAAATTTTAATACACGGAAAGGAATAACGTAATGTGTAAAGACGACTTCAATAAAACCAAATAAAATAGGCCAGGAAACGCTGAACCGAACATCAAAATGTCGAACCTTTATTTTCGAATGGGAATTACAAAACTATGACAACGTTTGCATCGTGTTGGGAGAACGAGGTCGACAATGAAATTGAACAAAGATCGCACAAAGTGAATAGAACTGCAGTAAATAATTTTACACGTACTACCTAGGCATCAAGTATGCGGAACTTTTCAGGGTGGTTAAAGCACGAGCAATACATCTCTCTACATCACAGGAAACAAAGATTTCGATGCAAGATATCCCTTTCACAGCGACCTCTATGCGGAGTCCAGTATGAATACGTCAAACTTTCTACATATTTCTAAAGTTCATGAAATTCAAAAGTATGCAACATTGTCCATTTATCACTTGCGAATCGTATAGAAATAGATGGGAACATACATTCAGTAGTTTCATACTATGTTCAAATGATCGTTAGTTGTGCTTCTTTTCATAATAATGTGTACTTAACTATATATAAAAAATGATAAAATACAGTGATTAATAGAATCAGGCGTTACTTTCCGGACATCCATTATAATGAAGTATGTAGTATTGGTAAAGGAGAGAAAGTTAATTTGCTAATATTAGTATCTAGTTATTCTGATTCTAAATCCGTTTATTATTTATAAGTTATGTTATGATTATATGCAATCATTATTATTATAACATAACGATATTTAATCTCGATGTTATTATAAAACAGAACGCAAAGTCCAGCCGCCGACAGTCACGGAGCCGCCTCCATTTCCGCCGAGCACCTAATGCCGTAGCTCTATGATAATTATAATTAATTGGAACACCTGTATAATGAATACATTCAGGTCACGTTTACCAACGTCTAAATGGATATTCTATGATGTAACACATAATCAATCGCCGGTGTCGATCAGCTTAATAATACAAAATCAATATTGAATCAGGTACAGAAAAGATTCTTCAAACGAAAGTGCATTTTTCTATTTCTCGATTTTTTTTTGTGAAAAGTTAAATAGAAACTCCTCTTGCAAACTTATAAAGTCATTTTGTTTTGTTATCACAACAGAGGGATTTACAATAGTGTTATATCATTTTCGGAACTCATCTTTATTAAGACTAACTAAGACTCTTCTAGACTAAGAAACATAAAGAAGTATAATGGTAGAAATTATATTAGTTATTTATAAAATATACAGGCCGCTTTTGTGGTTAATTCATTAAATCATACCGCCTATGTTCGACAATGTTCATTTAAGTTACCGCACATCTTAGTGAATTCCTTTCTAAGTTATGAAAACACATTGGTAAAAAGTGGCAGGTTTCTCGTCGACGATCATTAAAAATAGCATAACTTAGACATATCACACTGCACTCGTTAGAAGAATGGCGACACAATAGACGACTCTTCAACAAAGAAATGTATGAATAAAATGGAAAAAAAACCTGTTTTAATAGCGGCAAATATTTTCAGAATATGTTAAAATGCTATACTGTCTAGACAGCCACCTCCCGACTTCAGCACGAAATGTATTATTTAAAAACCACTCGTTGTTACAATCATCCATCTTTTAGTTCTTTACGAACCTTGAGGTACCGTCAACATAAATTATTACTTTCCGAAAAACACTCGGCAGGCAGGTTCTGATAATGATTGTAAAGTTAATTAAGCCGGCCTATTAAATAATTATGAAAGTTTCCAACTAGTTCCGTTTCCCTGTTGAATAAATTATAAGTTATATAGACTTATGTACATCTATTTTAAGATGTATATCATTCCGATAATAAAGCGTGAAATTAATAAATTAAAATTATAACACAAATTCGCAATAATAAAATACTTAAACAACATTCGCATAGCTATCGTTGCAGGTACAAACTACTGTTTGCTTTGTTTGTCACAAAAACGAAATGGATAAGCAAGAAATTTGTTATGGAACGAAATAATCAACAAACATAGGCTACCGCGTTTAAAGTTATCGATCTCGTTTCCGTTCTCCCGGGTGCTGGATCCAATCCCAAAAGTAATAATTTACCAAACAACAAAATAAATTACAAAACAAATGAAATAATAGCATTTTTGTACTGCTGAACTCAATCATTAAAATTATTTAAATCATTAAAATAGAATTAAGAGTTTATTTCACAATAAAAAGTTACCAACTTGTAGCCGTACGACAAAGACAAAACGTGAACATGTAAAAGCGAATGCAGAATAATAAATAAATTAAAACATAAGCTAGAGACGTACAAAGTTGACAAGCAAATTTCTCATTGGGCGTAATATTATTAATTCCGTAAGGGTCGCTCATTAGTCAATCTATCAAATGATATCGCGTGCGGTAGGCATGCGAGAGAACAAACAAGCAACATTTGTACATATAATACATCGCGTCACTTAATTGGCGCGCCGGCGCTATACTGTACTTTGATAACTTCTGTGTCGCCAGTCGAAATTTTTGTCTGGGTTAACGCACGGGCTTCGGCGTTAGCGATTTTGCTTCGCCTAAACCGGATACATGTGAACTTGTAAATCGAAAACGACGATATAACGTTTTCTTCTTTTTCGGCATGCTAATAATCCGCTGCTCGACATAGGCCTCTCCCAAGGCTAGAGAATTTACCGCAACGTCACGCTTTGCAGGGTCATTGGCGCTGGCATTTCCAGACACCTCGCACCTTAGACGCTGTTGCTCTTCATAGGTCGAGCATTTTTCAGGATGATTATACCTACCCTACCCAAGCCATGAGGTTTTGCTGTTTTCATGGTTCATGGTTAATTTCCATAGTGAACTCTTACCACACCAAAGGGATGAAATGTAGTGGCAGATTTTCTTATGTCGCCACTTATAAAATCTGTTCCTGCCTACTACTATGCTCAATGGCCTCAATAGTGTCTCCCAACAGGTAGGTCTTAAGATGAACATGGACAAGACGAACACCATGTCTAACGTCCTGTGACAAAACCTATACCGGTTGTTGTTAGTTACCGATTGGTTAGGAACACAACGATCGAAGTTGTCGACGAAACTGTATACCTAGGACAGATTGTCCGACTAGGTAGGTCTAACTTAGACCAAGAGGTCAATCGCCGGATCCAACTCGGTTGGGCAGCGTTCGGGAAACTGCGTCACATCTTCTCGTCGAGTTTACCTTAATCTTCTAGTTTTAGACATTGAGGTAAGTTTTCAACCAGTGCTTGTTGCCAGCGATGAAATACGGAACTGTAACGCGGTTCTTCGCTGATGCCGCTTAAGGGCGCAAGAGTCGCTGAGCGAGCTACGGAAACAACTATGCTCGGAGTTTATGTACGAGATAAAATCCGAAAAGATGATATCCGCTGCAGAACTAGATTAACCGACGTAGCCCTAAGGATTAGCAAGCTGAAGTGGTAATGGGCCGGCCATATATCTTATAGAACCGATAACCATTGCGGAAGAAAGGTCTAGAGCGGCAACCTCGTACCGGCAAACACGGTGTAGGGCGACCCTGCACGGTTTAACGAGAAGTTGATGGATGCAGGTGGCTCCGGGCCATGTTTTGTGTCAATCTATGGTGAAACCTATGTTCAACAGTTGACTGAGATGGGCTGAAATGAGTATGATGAAGATTTTTCTGCATTTTTTTTCACTTTCACGGACTCTTCCCGGTTCAAAAAACCCTCTCAAAAAACCTACATTACTTTTTTATAATGCATAACATAGTTCTCATGGCAGAAAAAAGCAAACAAAAAGCCCGAAGCGTTGAATCGGTGTAAACAATCACTAAATCTTTTACTACATCGGCACCCACTTTATATAAAATTTAAGCCACTACCAAGAAAGCTACAAATTAGAACCTTCAGTAGAACTTCAACTACGATCAAAGTACCTCACGGCACCGAATACTTAATCTAAAAAGTTATAATATCTTATCAAATATGTACGTCAAAGCGCTTCGCTATTGCATTTACTTTAAATACATTCGCTTGGGTAGGTGACACGGTTTTAGTGAATTCAACATTATAATTTTAGCCCATAATAGCCTTCTTAGAACATCAACGTGCTCATATGTGATATGGATTAGCTACAGTGTTCTCACTAGGCAGCCGCAGTGTATTGGTTTGTATTAAAGGAGACTGTGGCCAATCCCTTGTTTTATTCCATTAGCCGCTTCTTACATCACCCAAGGGGCCTGATGTCATGATGGATTCTGTTACGTCGCAAGCACACTGCAATTATTGTATTAAGTTTAAATATAATCAATTCTAAAATGCCTCTCATAATTAAATTTAAATGTATGGTTATTTTACTTAAAATCAACATGCATATGGTTTATACAGAGAATTCCTAGCATAATTCCATTTTTAAAAGTTATGCCTGTGTTTTTGTATATCAATGCCTTTACTTGATATAATATTTTAGCCTCTATCATATCACATAATTTTCATTAGATGTGCAATTTTTATTATACACATTTCCTTCGTGTTATTTTATATTCATGTTACTATCTTAACATAAATAAAGTGCATAGAGGTTATAAAACATTTTTATATCATTTAATTTTATATACTTTCAATTTTAATTTTTTTTATTATAATATCGTACTTTAGGTAAAAAATGAAAGTCTCAAAGCGATCGCAGAGCGCAGTGTATTCAATTATGGAATTAAAAGAATTATTTAAAACTTACGTGTTCAAACAATCCCTTAGAATTCAAAAATAAATTGTCTTTATAATAACTAAGAAACCTGCCTTTGCAGAATCCACACGGTTAGCAGCTTAAAAACAACGCACAAATCTTCAGAATTAGAAACGATACTGGTACGAAGGTTCCTTTGCCGACAAGATTTCTTCTGTAATGTTGGTGTCTTGGTGCAAGGGTGCACGCACGATTACCCAGACCCGGCACAACTATTTGTCAGAAATATTTATTCGTGATCGAACCCGTGACACGTAGTGCAGAAGCCAACACAATGCGAAAACTAAGCAGTTTGAATGTAATGGTTTTTTCTATGACCCAGTCGATAATCATACAGGTACGAAGAATGAGTATTGTGAGTTAAATTTAATTAATGTAGAACACACATTAATTAAATTTAACTCTATTTATATCTATGTGCCGATCATACATACATACATACATAAGATCACGACTGTATCCCATAAGGGGTAGTCAGAGACTGGGCACTCACTGCAAAAACAGATGACTGCCACAATACGCGTTTCACCAAAACAATATAATGCACTTGGTGTGATAGGTGGTGAGTCCATCGTCACCATGCGCTGTTGGGTGCACAGTGCAGTTTAATTCCTTACTCGCCTTTTACGAGATCTATGGATGAGATGGAGTAATAGTATTCTTTTAACGAGCCGCTACCACACGGCCTATCATGAAACGTTTAATACACTGAACTGGTTAGGTAAGAGAGATCAGAGTATATAGATTATAAGGGAAATGCCATAATAGTCTCAGGGCCTTAGTCTAATTGAAAAATAACCATATCACATATTCGCCACCAAAATTATCTAGACTAGTGACAGCAGCATTTACAGCGCTTAGTATTTAGTAATCGACATTTTACTGGCTGTAGAACGTACGAAAATTCATACATACAACCTTGCTCGCTGGGAATACGGCGTGCAATTTTCTTACTTTTATTTTAGGTATTTGATCTTTTTATATATACATAGGTATATTTCTTATCCTTCAATTTTATATAATAAGTAAGTGTTGTGCGTCTATTTCTAGTAAATTAATCTTTTGTATTTCTTTCTTCACATTGTATCCAATACCGTTAAAGTTGACGTACACAACGGTAAATACGTTTTAAATAATGGCGGTTATTTCGTGCTTTTAACCGTTCACTGTTACTTATTCGAATTGCTCTCCGCTCGTATTTTAGACGACTTCTATCGTCAATCAATCATTCAATACAAGTACGATGAGCTGCATGCCTCTTAGGCGAAAATCTAATTTAAAATGTTTCTCAACCGCAAACGGTTAATAAAGTCCAATATGAGTGTGTTCTTTGTAAAACATATTGCAATTAACGCCCGGAGTCGCTATCACTCGGCAAACATTTGAATCATACTTGAACAATACGTAGACATGAGACTACATATGAGACCAATAAAATTATTAATACACAGAATAAATGTGTCATTGTTTTCTTGAAACGGTGTTAGTTCTGCAGTTTATAGAAAACTTTTTTAGAATCATTGATACTGTAAAAGCAAAATGTCTACGGCCTTTAAATCTATAACCCCTTTCGAAACTTGCTAAATCGACGCTAGATTATATTGAATCCATCCAACCACCTGCGCAACAACGTTCGATGTTGTCCTGACCGATTTCGCCCACGGTGGCCTCTTACTGATAGTACCATAAGATAGTAGAAGAAGACAAGGCACTTCTTAGATCTACCCAACCCGGATATGATGGAAAGTTAAATACAATTAGAGGAAGATTTGCATGCAGTGTTAAAGTAACTGGACAATCATAATCAAGATTTGAAAACGAATAATCTGTGAATATAGTTAGAACACACAAACCACTATTTAGTAGGTAGTCATACTGACCTTTCATTTCAGACATCTAAACGCAGTGATAATCTAGTTCTAGTATGTTACCTAAAAATAGGTAGTATACTAGGCTACCTTTTATATAGCACGTTAATACTCTCAAAACCTATCTGCCCTTTCAGGAAATAGTCTAGATGTGAGGTAAATGACATGATTTAAAATCTCAAATTAGCACGGGATTTTTTTGTAGAAAAATAATCTTTAACACCACCCAATCTTAGCATTAATTCGCATAAGACATCATTCGCTATAAGCAACGGCGGACAATTCAGTAAGTTTCTTAATTTACATTCAATGAGTCACTATCCGCATCGTAATATATGGGACCGTAGGCAGATTGATAATGATCAGAAGTCATACAGCCGATGAATATTATGTAAACCACGGTTCAGCTTACTCGACCTGACGTACACAAATATGTGAAACAAATATTTACTGACAGAGGTCGTTGACATATTTAAACACAGCGAGCGCGTTAAGTATGAAATATAAAATCTTACTGAAGGCATTAGTGCAGTCACAGACCCCTTATCACATGTTTATTATCGATAACATCTCGTCATTGTGAGTTAAAGACGGCAGAGCAGACAGGTCAAATGCAAATAAAACTGTCTTGTTTCGTGTCTCGTTGTTTAAACGGCAGTCCATTGTAACTCGGCGCTTGACAACAAATTGCAAACGTCATAAAGCCAGTTTGAATATTAATATACACAAATAAATGATCCCGGTTTGAGCAAAGTTATTTACTTAGGGTCAGCGATTCTTAAAGTGCAAGGAGGCAAAGATATCAGATAAAGCCTTTTGTGCTAGATGAGGCATAAAAGGTGCGTTTGCTAATACATGTGGCAGCGGCTCTAAACGATTGCAGTTATTTAAATAAAATACTCTATGTGATTGTCTGCGGCTAATAATAAATTTATAGAACAGGGTAAGTTTAAGAAGCGCTGAGCTTGTGCGTGCTTATGCTCTTGCGTGACATGTAGTCGTCTAATGAATAATAAACAGCGCGGTGGCGACTCGCTGCTCATTCAAATCCATCCACAAAAGGCAATATTCTTTTTAGCATAAAACGATTGAATGCCAACTTAAATCGCCCACAATATTGGCTGCGGTCCTTATAAATTTTCAGGAGCGCTCGGCGCCTCCACGAATCGTGTCCGTTACCTAGATACAAGTAAGTTAAGGCGTACGCTATACACGCTAACCTACAATGTCGCCGTTATTTCTTCCATAGCAAAAACCGGTTCGCGTGTTGTCATTAAAACTATTATTTTAATTAAATTCATACGTACACGAGGGTTATTAACGTTTTGTATTTCGTTTCGCGTTACGGATTAAGTAGTTTTCACGACAAATATGATCCGACTATCGACCGCATTTCTGACGGTAACGGTTGTCCGGTACCTCGGTAATGACTTTCCAAACTATTCAATACACAGACGTAACTATAAACTTAGAGGTCATAATTACATGCTCGTAGTGGAATATCGATAAAATCGGGCCACCGGCTCGGTACATGCATAATGAAAGACGGTTGTAAAATTGTGCTTTAGGCGATTTCGATCAGGCACTCATTTTTAACGGCTGTAGCGAGGCTTTTTTTTATTATTTTTCTCGAAATCGATACTGAGCGAGCAACAAAACGCGAGATGACGGGTTCGACGTACGTTTCGGATGAGTGTTTAGTTTAGTATTTGCAAGAACTGAGTGTGCAAGGTGCGTTATAAATATTAATTTTGCGCGCAATGTTCCGGCTGCGGCGCTTGTTTTGTATGAAATAACCGTTCTCTGATCGGTCGGAACAGAGCTTAAGATGCGGCCGGGGCTTCCGTTTTTATTCTTTAAAATCATCGGCCATGACGTGATTCGCCATTGAGGCGCTATGAATACGTGAACAGCCTAAGAAAATTCTAGAGCGTAAACTATCCAAATATTTTATTGATGATATATCGAAAATTGAATTATCAATTAAAATACCGAAATTATCTAAATGAGATATGCGCCTGAACAAGAAAAGTCGCTTGGTTCGTTTCGGGGTTACTTCTAGAACAAGTGAAGAGTACTTGCAATGTAATTTAAATTTTCTACACTTCGAAATTCCACTTAACTTGTAATAATTTATATTAAACATCTCGCCCAACTTTTACTATCCTCATACACCTATAACTACTAAAATACAAGGATCATTTGAGTTCATACTTCAGCGCTGTAATACAAATTTTTATTTCGCCTACTTTATGTACATAAACATCCGCTACAGTGCTGTAAATCATCTGTCGATATTTTTACGATAAACGGCAGGCAAGTAGAGATACAAGAGTCTTATATTACTTTGAACACATAAACGCAAGTGTCACTCCAACTCCAGCTAATATATATCCCCATCAAAGCTCGAATATAAATGGAAGCTCATGAAATTTATAATTCTTCGTATAACTTCATCGAGGCGTGGCGGCGTCCGCCGGAGCGAGAGCCGAGAAGTTTGTAATTAAATATTAAGGGCGTCCATACACAGACGGACGGGGAGACTTGGCTCTTACACTTAGCTCTTTGTTAGGTATGTGGAATGCAAGGCCGCTGTGAGAGACTGCGAGAACGGGGTTCTGTATTTGCCGAGAATGTACCGTACAGGTTCCACTCGCGTAATTTGCATTGAAAATCGCTTGAACAGTAGCGTTGCCTATCCACGCTTTCGAATCTACCTAACATACTTTGCATCGGCAATTGGCACTGCTGTTGGAAGCTTTTGAGGAATTTATTTATATAGAGAAATAACTTAAGCATTCACTGGCGTTAAAAGGAACTTAACGAGTCTTTTATGTTTGAAAGGAATCCTGATAAAATCGCTATTCCGCGAATTAATGCAGCGGAGAGTTAATGCGCTTTTCAAAAGAAAATACGTTTAAGTAAGTTCATGTAATTTCATAAACAAAGCGATTTACTTGCACGAAGTTAAAAGAATAAAATGAGAATGAAACACGAATGAAAAAAATTAATTTTACCGGTGATAGGATTGACTGTACAGGAAACCCTCTATGCAGGTTCCACCGCAAGGCCAGATATTCTGACATGAAGCAGTAGTGTGCAAACATTACTGTGTATCAGTCTGAAGAGCACTAAGATCAAGTGTAATAGCTGGGCATATGAGACTTAACAACTGATGTCTCAAGGGCACGGGCGCAGTGTGGTGCCACACAGAAATGTTCTGGGTGACACAGCATTGGGCGGATGTTGTACTTAACATCAGGTGAACGTCTTACTCGTCTCGTCATTTAAGTACTCCAATAAATAAATATTAGTAAAAAAACTCACAAATAAAAAAACCATTCATTTATCATTCAATAGACATGTAATGCCTGCCAAACGGGAACTATGGCAAAATCCCTCCAATATGAGAGCTACAAACTTTTGTGGCTATCTATTGGGGAGGCCTATGTTCAGCAGTGGACTTTGATAGACTGAAACGATGTAACGCTCTTCAATCCGCACAGGGGAAGCGCGGCGGCTGTTCTACGTTTCCATTATTCTCTCTCAGTAAGTCTGTACCTGTGTACCCAGCATTGGAACATTGAAAGATATGCTTTATTTTTTCTACAATCATTTTCGCACATCGATTGTAAGTTTCTTACTAACCACTACAATTTATGTACGCACGACAATCTAGGCGCGTAGGTTCTCCACACACATACAGACTACATACATTTATAATGTAGTGGTGCAAATTAATTTGCTCATTTTTGGACGTTGAGCGATAGAGGAGACGCCACGCTGCGTCCTGTCATTTCGATTTAGATGAACGCAAGTATCTTTACTCGCCTTCAAAAAAGTCGAAGCTACGCTCGTAAATATATCAATATGGCGTCCTTGCAGGGTTTGCGGGGGTTTATTATTAAGTGCAGAGGTGGATTTTACACGTATACAAAACAGTAAAATAAATAGTTCAACATGGTGAAGAAAGATAAGGTAATACTGATTAAAAAAAATATTATTACTTATACTCTAGAATGATGAGTATACAAAGTGTTAGATACAGTATGTATGTACATACAAACTTATTATCTTAATACGTAATTGTAAAAATGTAAACTAAGTAAGCAACGTTTCTAACGCTTGAACGAATGAACTTGAATTATTTTAAGTATAGATTTATTTATGTCATGCGGTAAAGGAAGAAATGACGAGGAAATCTGCACGTCTTCGAAGAATATTATTCAACAGCAAGTCGCAAGTCGGATTACGCTTCCGCACCTCTCCAAATTAGAGGAAACCTGCGCTATATGTTGTTAAAATTATTGTATAGCTTATATATATATTTTTAGTAATAAAAGAAAGTAAAAGTAATGTATCGATAAGAACGCTATCACAAGTGCATTATAATGCACCCTAAATGGAAAATTAACTTTTTGTGATTGCCTTTGTAGAATAAGCGTGAAGCGATCGCGCACCCGCTTACAAACCTGACCCATTTGCTTAATTTAGAACTTCCCATGTTCAAACATGCGGTTTCACATGTAAAATAGATAAACATCGACCGGTGTGTGTTCTAATATCGGATGCATGTGAAATAAGCTAGAGACCTAACAGGATTCACCGCTAACCATCCACATACAAGACGGACGAGGTTATAAAGCTATTTAAGCCGAGCTTTACATAAGGAACAGTGGAACGTCACACGAGTCTCCCACAGGGACATATACAGTAAACAACTGGGAGGCTTCGTTCGTGCGATTCAAACAATAGTGCGAAAATGCAAACAAGACTGGTCTGTCTATCTAGAGACTTTGAGAAAAATATTAGCAGCTTTGTTTTGGGAGTTATGGTGGTAAATATGATAATAACCATTTGGTTTTAATAATAAAAAATAACTACACTCGGCGTCAAAAAAATCGCACATCCGAAAAAAATAATTTAAATACTATTTTAACACAACAGGCCAATGGCAATGTTGTGGTTTGAGGGTATCATTCGAAAGGTAATTTCATTAGCTTTCAGGAATTTTAATTGAAATTTACTTTTATAACGAGACGAAAGAGAAATTAAAGAAAAAGACAGGGTATGTACAAATTTGCAAATTAATAATTTTAAAAAAAAAACTTAATAAATACAAAAAAAGTTCTTAAAACCTAGTGTTACCCCCCCCCCCTTGCCTTGATAACGGCTTCCATGCGATCTTTCATGGACCTTACAAGGATCGCAACAGCCTCTTGGGGTATTTGTCCTCTTGTGTTTGTGTGTTCCCACTCTTCAAGTACCGCATTTTGGAGCTCTTGAAGAGTGGCTGGAGCTGGATCTCGAGCTCGCACGCGCCGTTTTAAGTCATCCCAGAGATGTTCTATTGGGTTAAGGTCTGGACTTCGTGCTGGCTAATGCATAACAGGGATATCGACCTCCTGTAAATAATCCCGTACAATAGCCGCGGTGTGGCAACGAGCATTATCATGCATTAACATGAATCCATCACCGACATAACCAGCATACGGGACCACATGTTCCTCGAGGATTTCAGTAATGAACCGACCGGCATTTAATGACCCTTGCCTACGGCCACCCCGAGTCCGGGAAACGCACACAAGTTCCGTTTTCCCGTCGACGGAAATGCCGCCCCAAAACATACACGAGCCACCCCCGTATTCGACGGATTCTTCGAAGCAGAGTTGTGTGAACCTCTCCCCCTGTCTTCTGTAGACCCTTCTACGTCTGTCACTGCAGAAGAGACAGACCTTCGTCTCATCAGAGAAGAGTACGGTCCGCCACTGTTCTAGAGTCCACTCGCAATGATTGCCAGCAAACTCTAGGCGATCTCTGCGATTCTGTGCAGTAAGTTTTGGACCTTTAGCAGGTCTATGGGCTGTTAAACTCTTTTCGTGTAACCTTCTTCTTATCGTAGAAACACTCACAGATGTTCTCCGAGTTGATCGAAGCTGTTGTTGCAACTCAACAGCATTTGTAAAACGGTTTTGTAAAAATGTCGTAACGATGAAACGGTCATCTCTTTCTGATGTGCACCGTTTTCTTCCAGATCCCGATTTTCTAACATAACCACCAGTCTGCTGAAAACGTTGAAACACCCGTCGAACTGAAAAACGGGACAGGTTCAACTGTCGAGCAACGCCACACTGCCGCATCCCCGACTGCAATAGGGCAATCACTTGAGCGGCTTCTTGAGAGCTGGTATTCATCTTTACTTGTTCTTACTTGGGTTACTTGTTCACGTGTGTTCACTGCAAAGTCTAAATTACGATTGGCCCATATTTCATCCAGATCGACCCTTTTGTACCCTTTTTAGGTGGTGTAACTAGCGTCCTTACTAACGAGCATTTGACAGTGTTTATTTTTGACGCTCTATAATGATAAATGTTTTAATGATTTCATGTTTTATTTATTAATAATGTAAAGCTATTCAAATACCCATTTCAAACATACCAATATTTATATAAATATAATTCGTTTCTAGCCATTACAGCCATTTTTCGCGCAAACTCAGAGAGGTGCGATTTTTGTGACGCTGAGTGTAGTATATAAACAACTAAAGTGCATATTATACATTACGAATTGACATAATGAACTGAATAAGAAGTCTTTTTCCCGTGTAATAAGCGTTAGATATCTTAAATAGCCAAAAGCTATTAATTCTAAAATTTGAATATTCGTCAAAAAATCGATAGGTCACACGGAGAAAATAATAATGCAGTTGAATATGTATCTTACTGCAGACTAAATATTGATAATATAAATTAATGACTTATCCCAACTAATCAATGGATTGTATTAAAACTTGATGGCTCCAATAAAATGTATAATCAGTTGCCTAGCCCATTAGACGTCTTATGATTAGTGTCAAGAATAATCTTTCAGTGACCGTTTGATTTTACCTGCTTGGAATATTATAACGGCGTATCTTTCTATTCCGCATTTGAAGACTTGGAATAGGCATATGGCAGAGTGGTGAGGTACTTGAGGAATGAATTGTGGTCGACATTGTCCATGTATGGGATGAACTGCAGCTTAATACATGCACTGAAATCACTCTGTACGGGTTTCAGTGCTTGTGTCAGGACAAACGGAGCTTACACAGACTGGTTTAACATCAAAAAAGGTATTACGGATGCGTAGCTTCGCCGGGGCTGTTTCATCTATTTATAGACAATTGCTTGAATGATTTGAAGGAGAGTGCGTTTGGATTAAGAATGAATGATTGGACCATCAAGTACCACCTGTACGCTGATGATCAGGTTATAGTCACATCATCGGAGGAAGAGGGAGGCGATGGTTAATGTTATGATTTACTTTAAGAAGCAAAGGGATGAAAATTAATTCACATAAGACGAAAGCAATGGTTTTTGAAAGAAGAAACTATGACGGATTGCACAGTTCTGTTTGAAGGAGAAGGAGTGAAACAAGTGAAAGAGTTTGTATACTTAGGTTCATAGTTTACGTCAGACGGAAAGTACGAACCTGATATTGAGCGAAGAGCGTTGGCAGGAAATCAAGTGTATGGGGCCCTGCATAACTTTATGTGTAGCCAGAATGTATATAAAAAAGCACGACTAGATGTATGTACAGAATTTCTAGTAGTCCCCACACTTATGTATGGTAGTGAATGTTGGGTTTGGCAAAAGAAGCATGGAAGTACGATTTATGCTGTAGACCCGATGCGTAAGGGATCGTAGCAAGTGGAAAGATGTGGTCTTTGTCCATCTCATTTTGAAAGAGGCGTGACTCTTTGTATGTATGAATCTGTTACCACTTTTTCTTATTTCTTTTATAGAAGAGGATCACAGGAACATACGGCTTAATAGTAAGTGATCCCCGCCGCTTAAGATCATCCGCAATACCAGAGCAATTCTGGATGAAACAATGAATAATTTATACATTTAATGGCCGAGTTGTGGCTGCTTAAGATAATCTAACACTCCATCTCATCCTATGGGTGTCGTAAAAGCCGACGGAGAGAAAATTAAAAACAGAAGCTGGGCAGCGGCATCTCCCTGGAACATCTGAATAAATAAACTACAGTTGCCAATCCGCCAGCCAAGCGTGGCAACTATGGCGAACTTACTACATAACTTAATTATTCCTACAGAATCCTAGGACTCCTGTAAAATATTCGACCATAAGACGACTTGACTAAATTTTTGGGATGGATTTGGATATCCAACCAGATTTATAATGTAAACGTTTTTAAGACCTTCCATGCTGTTTTTTTTTATTTAATAAAAGTGACGAAACGAGCAAAACGTTCACCTGATGGTAAGTGTAACGTTTGCCCATAACAAATGCTGCGTCACTCAGAACATTTCTGTGTGACACCACACTGCGCCCGCCATCCTGAGGCATCAGTTGTTAAGTCTCATATGCCCTGTGATTGCACTAGCTCTCAGTGCCCTTCAAACCGAAACACAGTAATGTTCGCACACTACTGCTTCACGGCAGAATGGCCCTAGACGGATTACTGCATAGAAATCCTACCACCAGTAGCTGGACGACATACTGTTTTCTATTTCCGCACCGGAATCCGAAATCTATCTTAAAGCGACCAAAGCCTTGAAATGTTTCATGCAGTCTATCCGCTGCCAGTTTAGAAATCACTAAATTCGAAACTAGTGCTTCATGACTTACTCGCCAGAATTCATGTGTATGTATATAGCTTGGTTGATGACATCTGCGCCGTTTTGTTGCCGCACGCAGCCTCCAATACTTGGAGCCTCTAGCGTAAACTTCGAATCCTGCCTCAACCCGTACCACTCTATACCGCTTAAAAGTACAAGGCTCTCGCAATATTTCAGTCCATTCATGGTCAGAGTAATATTACTTTTAAACTTTCAACGTTGTTACAGAGGTAAATTTATTTAAATCCGTCTACAGGCCAAGATAAATGGAAAGAGCTGCGTTCGGTGTTTCTCTGAGAAACTAGAGTAATCACATTGCCCTAAGGATCAGCAAGATGAAGTAGCCATGAGCCCGCCGCATCGCTCGCAGAACTGATAACCTGGTTGGAAAGAAAGGTTCCCCATGGTAAACCATGAGAGTAGTCTATGCCCATTAGTGGAGTAATGATGGTCTGAAATGGTGACAATGATCACGAAGTATTTTTATATTTTTGGTTGTTGAGCACTGAGGGGCATCTACCCAAGTGAACGACAAAAGCGAATAGAGTGTCTTCTATGTTGAAGAATACATAATGCTGAGCTCTGGAGTCACACCGTGTTTCGCACATATAATAAATATTAATCATATTGTAAATAATAAGAAGAAAGTGCATTTCCTTAAAATAACGGTCTACATCGCAACGAGTCAATTTTTTTTTATGTTATACAATAATATACAACTACGGACCAAATTAATTATTCCAGTATTTAAATATTATTTTAATAAGTACACATTTTTCGATAGTGTGACTCGTGTTTGTTAACCAAAATCACCTAATCTTAACCTCTAAAAAAATCTCCAGCTGTTTGTCTGTCCGGTCGGATCTGGCATAAATTTACTGAAGCTACATACTTATATCAAACATGCACTAATTATGAAGAGTAACTCTACAATCAATATGGTCTATGCTTCATCGTAATTTCTCAAACAGTTCTTGACTTATGTGAATTTTAAAAACAAATGCCGGAGACTCGGCATAGAAATAATAATTCGCAATACTGTTTATTGGCACTGTTTTAAGTACCTTGAAACGATAACAGGAGTACTTGCCTTATTAAAGTATACTTACATATATCGAGCGCGTACAAACGCATGGCCCGGACGAGCAGCAGTAGGGCTACAATACGGGCCACCATCTCGCCGAGTCGCCACGCTTACTTCACCATTTCTGCCGACACTGCACGTCTTAAACAAACAAAAGGAATTTGTTAGAATTTTTTGTAGCAATATCAGAATATAATTTATAATATCAATACATGTACTACAAATTAAAATAGAATGATGTGGGCATTAAAACTACAAACTATAAAGGTGAAGTTCCGTCAATTTCTTAAGAGTTGAAAAACTTTCACATACACATGAAGCCTCTTATAGTCTTTATACAAAATTTAAGTCTTTAAATTAGTTATGTAGCCACTTCAACATAAGTGTAATCTTTTTTACTTTTAAAGTCATAAAATTAACTTTATGTTGGATAAAGTAATAAAATGAGCAAAACATTCACCTGATGGTAAGTGTAATGTCTGCCCATAACAAATGCTCAAATGTCTGCTTAGAACATTTCTGTGTGACAGCCCTCTGCGCCCATCATCCTGAGACATCAGTTCTTAAGTCTCAAATGCCCAGTTATTTCACTAGCTCACAGTGCCCTTCAAACTGAAACTTCGCAATGTTGACACACTACTGCTTCACAGCAGAATAACTGGCCCTGCAGTGGTACCTACCTAGACTACCACAGACTCTCTAAGCAGCAAGGCTGTGATGACACAGTAATAAATAAACAGCTTTTTAATCTGTTATTCAAAGGATGTTTCATCATTTAAGTTGTTGCAATGCTGCAAACAATAGGTTTTTTTTGAATATTATCAATTCCGGCATTGCTCAGTAAGGATATAAGTCTTATTAACTTTATGTGGTGTGGATCAGTGTGTGCCTCATGTTTAGTTTAAGTTCAAGTTCAAGTCAAGCAACATATTAAGTTGTCTGGTCAGTTTTTGATTTGCACTGTAATAAAACACATTTTCTTCTGACTAAGGGATTGCGCGGTGTTGTGGCGACTTAAGACAATCTACCAACCAATCTTATCCCGTGGGTGTCGTAAAAGTCGACAGAGGCAAAATAAAAACTGAAAGATAGGCAGCATCATCTTTCTGGAACATTTGAATAAATAAACTGGAGTTGCCAACCTGCCTGCCTGGCAACTATGGCAAAATCCCCCTAAAATGAAAGCTTCAACCATGGTAATCTATGGATGAGACCTATGTTCAGCAGTGAACTAGTTATAGGCTGAAATGATGATGATGAAGGTATTGTACTGACAGAATTGTTTGTGCAGGATAAAACCATAATATGCAATGCTGTCACTATACTGCTCATGGGAACGCAATAGGGACTACAAATTTTTTGACTCACACCAACATGGCGGCAAAAAAAAGATTTTCATGTAATTACTATCAGTCAAGTTTCCGATGGTTGTTAGAAACCACTTTTTATACAGTTGAAGATTTTTTATTGGAACTAATTTAAATATTACTCATACTAATGTTTGAGTTATCAATGCATTAATTACTTAAAATTGGAAATGATGTTTTTTCCAGGGTTATATTTCATATTATCATTTATTTCAAACATATATGCATTGCAAGGGTCCTAATGCTGTTTTGTTATTAATTATGTTATTATAATGTAATGAAATTTGATGAGTATTTAGAATTTAAAATTGTAATTTGTTTAAAAAAAAACTGTATCGCCATTATTTGCATGCTATTAAAAAGAGCTAAATAGGTTTCAGCCACCTAAATTTCTTAGCAATAAATGGGTTTGTTACTCCTTACCATATTTAATTACAAATATAGAAATTGAATTTAAATTAAACCTTAATTTGGTCATGGAAAAAAATATATAGTTTCCAAACAAGTAGTTTACTACGTCAAAGCAAAAAAACTAAAATATTAAAGTAAATAAATATTTACAACTAAGAATGCTTTTAACTTTGATGGTATAATTTAAATAAAATACTCACTTGAGCATTGTCATCTAATTTGATTTCGCACAGGTTTATCTTTTCAGTAAAACCTTAATTTATTTATAATTTGAGATATTAGGATGGAACAATTACTTAGTTGACCCTTGAATAATCTGTGCTAACATTGTACCAAAAATTAAGTTTATTTAATAGATTTAGTTGTTTTTAGTAGTATTTGTTGCTATTCTATTATGCTATGCTATTTAAAAACAAAATTTTAGATTTGGTTAAATAAATATGCAATAAATATTTAAATGCACATATTGTTTTAATTACTTAGTATATAGTAAATGTGTTGTAAAACAATTAAAATTAATTGAATGACAAGTAATGGGCACTAGTTATACATTTATGATTATTGGTAGTTACAGTAATATTTATATATTGGAATATTTTATTTTGGACAAAATTATTCCTTATTGACTAAATAAAAACATTTATTATAAAATTAAATTATGGATATGGAACAAAAAGTGCATAATAATGAGAAAATATTAAATAAATTATAATTTCTAAAGAAAAAACAATATAAATTTAGGTGACAGCATAAAATTGATAAGAAAATAGAATATTTTTTAAAATTTACAATATAGATATTTATGTAACACTTACTGAATGTATTTTTTTTAAAAGTGTAGGTATTCAGTATAATAATTTATAGGCATAGATGGATTTAAAATAAAAGAAAGATTGTTACAAAAGTATTTAAATATTGGCAGATTTTGTAATCTCTCAGGGTAGAGCAATTTTAAACAATTTTAAAGACATAAACAATATATCTTAATATTTTTAAATACTATTAAGTTTTTCTGGTGGTGGGAATTCTGTGCAGGTATCCATCTAGGTAGGTGTACAACCCCAGGGCCAGTTATTCTGCCGTGAAGCAGTAGTGTGCAAACGTTACTGTGTTTTGGATTGAAGGGCACTTAGAGCTAGCAGTATCACTGGGCATATGAGACTTAAGAATTTGTGTCTCAGAGTGATGGGCGCAGTGTGGCGTCACACAGAAATGTTCAGGGTGACACAGCATTTATTATGGGCAGATGTTGCACTTACCATCAGGTGAACGTTTTGCTCGTTTCGTCACTTTAACCAATTAAAAAATATATATATTTTAAATTGTATAAAACGAAATCATTCTGATTAAAATTACTAACGTCTACGAAAATAATAATTAAACTCGATAATTTTGGAAATTGGTATTGGTAAAAGAGAACAAGTACTACCATAAATACCACACATACGAATATATTTGTTTGCGCAAGTGTACACCAAACAAAGAGAACCAACACAGTAGTAATATAAACATTTTTAAACTGTAAAAATGGTTAATAAGAAATAGCTCAAAAAATAATGTAAACAGGGAAGTAACGCACCTTCAAGTGCCAGGTACATAGGTAGAACCCGGTGACATGGGGAATAAATTAACATATTTCTGTCCTCACACTTCTCAAATCACTAGCCATCACGCTATAATTTTATCACTTTAGGCCCAATATTATAATCTAACAAATAAAAATGACCATTACACAGCGACGTTTAGTTATGATTATAGAAAAAAGAAACCACTATACGAAATAAAATAATATAACAGTCCAATTAAAAGAGTATGGCTCGCTTCTGAAGTTAAGTGCAGTCCGTGAACAATCTGAACATGTACATAGGTCGAAGAGTCCCGTAGACAACTAAAAGGTCTCGATATCTATGGTAGTAGTATCATAAATTTCATTAGTTTACACGAAGAATATTTTTTACAACGATCCGCCACACTATAGTCACAGACGAAAGATCTTTCTGTCTAGTTCTAGAGTCGTGTACCGTGCAGATATACATTACACATGCTAAAACCAATATTATATTGAAATGATTTTACTACTGGACTTAATTAAATTGCTAATGATAAGCTGTCATATTTTTAAATTTGAGTTAATATTCTAAAAATGTAAACATTAGACAAAATATTGAGGTAACCCAAATCTAACACAAAAAGAAGTATATTTAAAAACCTGGAACTTATATGAAATTCCCTTCTCAATTAAGATATGTAGTTTCTTAACTCGAATTTTTTTTAAAAGATTTACTTCATCTAACTAAATGTAATCATATTGTTGTTCAATTGCTTCAAGTTTGCTATTTTTAAAGATAAAAAGACGATGATGTAAGTAGTAGGTACACTTCTGTCAGCAACTCATGCGAAGTTTTTAGTAAATAATTGTTTATGGCTGACAATACTATTAAGGTATACTACTCATTTTTCCAAATGACATCAAAATTTACCCGTATCAAGAATATATGCCAATAAGTCGTCAATATACAAATAATCTTAGCCAAAAGGCCGAGAAGCGATTGAGCAGCAGCAGCATCTTTCTATAACACCTGAATAAATAAACTGCGGTTGCAAACCCGCCTACCAAGTGTGGCAACTATAGCAAAATCCACCCAAAATGAGAGCTACACACTTTTGTGGTAATCTATGAGGGAGGCCTATGTGCAGCAGTGTACTATGTTAGGCTGAAATCATGATGATGATGATACAAATAATATGCAAACGGTGTAGATTTTGACATTCATAAGAGCTTTATACAAGCCTAAACTGAATAAAGAAATTTTGACTTTGACTTTGACTTTGAAACCCTTTACTAGGCTCTATGATCCTATGATTTTATAGGCGCAATAATTTTATCACAAATAATATTTGTAACGTAAAAAGTTCGTTACGAAGGACGAAGAAATGTGGTCGTTTTGCGGAGGGAGGTATTATTTTGCGAATGTTTTATTTTTTTAAATACATCGATTATATTTTATTTTCAAGCCCTGAATTGAAAATACAATATAATCGATGTATTTTAGATTCAGGCAACATTTGTGATATCACTCGCCTCATTCGCATTCATTCAGTTTTCAATCTCCGGATCTAGAATACACTTAGGCAAACCAAAAGTGATAAATGACTCTTTACCAATATTGATACTCATATCTGTGGTGTTAGACTTCCAGTCGAACAGTTTGTTTTGTAACTTGGCAGTGCTCATTGAATGTAATTGAAATAAATATGACAAGTCTTTATTTAGCAATAAAGCGTGTTGCAAGAGAATTTAGAGACCTCCTAGACAGCGATGAGGTAAAGTGTTACATATTTATTTTAAATTATTATTTATAGTAATTATTATAAATAATGAAATACTATTAACAAATATTAGTTTGAAATCAAACATATTGCTGCATTAAATATAGATTTGCCTTCAGTTTTCTTTAATAAACAATGGTATTATTCATAAATTTTGAAATCGTAATAAATATATTATTGTCAAAATGAGTTGATACTGAAATTGATGTTTATTATTTTGTTACATTTTACTGATTAAATTGAATATCGTTGCCTGCATCAGACTTTTGGCGCCAACTCGCAGTGTCAGTTTAGATTTTTCATTCATTCTGTTTCTGTTATTTTAGTGTATCTTTCGAGTTTTGATGTTAAATATTGACAATATTATGCCGCAAGGGCTCTTGAAAGTGTATAGTGACTGGAAAAATCAATTTAAGAACGAAACTGACTAACGATTAACGAAACTTTTCCATTTAACACAAACTATCACTTCACTTGCTTCACTGTACACTGTCACCAAAAGACAATCGATGACTTTTGGCGCTAACTCGAAAAGTAGCAGTAGTATTTTTATTTAATTTTGTAATTTCTGTGTATATTTAGAGTTTTGATGTTTAATATTGATACATTATTATGCAGCAAGTGCTCCTAAAAGTGTACAGTCATTGGTAAATTCAATTCAAGACCAAAATTGTGCTTTTCGTTTTGTCTCCTTCAGTCCAGTAAATCTTCAGTAAAAGTCAACTATCATTTTACTCTGATCAAAATTTTAAAGTCTTGCTATTTGAAGATTGTATACTTGGATATGTTACTTGACACTGGAAAATAGTTTATGACTGTTTCCTTAAATAAGCAAAAAAATAAAGTATCGATTGTCTTATTATGTTATTTATTTATTAGTGGTTAATGAAGGTTAACTTTTACTGAAAATTTTCTGGACTGATGGACACAAAACGAGAGTACAGTTTTGGTCTTGAACTGAATTTTTTAATCACTGTACACCTTTACGAGCTCTCACTGCGTAATAAACTATCAATATTAAACATAAAAACCTAAAAATGCAATTAAAACACTACCGCCACTTTTCGAGAATCGCAATCGCCAAAGGTCCAATCGATACTTTCAACTTCTGCTGTTCATTTGATTAATGTTGCATATTTAAAAAAGTGTATATGTTTATGAATATGCTACTGTGTGTGTGATTTTAACTAACGTAACTACTTAAATAAGTTCGAAACGATCGCACCCACACAGACGCACTCCTCAAAACTAATCTAAGCGGACGTCGCAGTGCTGTCAGTCGCGGGTGCCGCCTCGAGACGAATGGTTACGTTTTACGTTTATCGGTGTTGCTTGTGCCAGGGACATTACACATAACTATCAATATTTATTGATATTAAAAATATTAAATTTATGTTCAAAAACTAAAGCGTGACTACTGAAAAATAGCGCTCTGTATTATGAAAGTAAAAGTATGACACAAAAAAATATTCTCATTGGAAATTGTTATGTACAAACTATTCAATATGTATCGTCATTACATAAACAACTTATACGTAATATATTTTAATGTATTCCATACATATTCATAATGATGTTCAGGGGATGGCCGCGGTTGTATGCCACCAACTATAAAACAATCCATTCTAACAGTAGTAAGCGATCATAATCTTTAGCACAAAGTGGCATATGTATTTATAATAACGAAGAATAAATACCTCTTCAATGATGATCTTTTTACCTAATTTTGTTAGTAAATTAGTTCATTCATTTGATTGTTTCATCTTCATTTATTATGGAAGCCGAATAAATGTTTTTATTCATAATTTACGAAAAATAAAGAGTAACAAGCTTAGTTCTCCAATGGAGAGTAGGTATATAACTCAACAAATGGACCTAGTTTCTATACTGCTTTAATATATTTATTGTGCAATTTTGGCTATATCTAAATAAATTCGCTCGCATCTGGCAACACTAATTCAAAATTCTCTCATTTTTATTTAGTCAGAGTCAGATAGAATTGTCTCTAACGTGAGTGATATCTAACAAACAATAATTCTGTCGTCATTTTATATCGCCTTTCATTCAAATAAGATAAATAAATTGCAATGGCTAATATAGCTGCTAAACGTATTAAAAGGGAGTTCAAAGAGGTTATGAAAAGTGAAGAGGTGAGATTATATTGTTTTACTTACGCAAGTTTTTTATGTACATGTAACTAGTAAGTGCAATCCTACCTGCACATTTAATAAAACGTCATATTTAAGAATGTTTAACGCTTTGTAAATAATTTTTAATTTTATACATATTCACTAAAAAAATATTAAAATGTGAAGCTTTCTTTTTTGTTTTAAGTACATTGCGCATGATTCAGCATGTTCATTTTATGTCACTTTCTTGTTTACCCTCGGATTTACAAGTGTTGTTATCGACGAAATATGGAAATATAGGTTTAATAATAAATTAATAACTGCTTCTTGTACACCTATATATAACATCATATTAATAACGAAATAAAAAATACTGCTAATACTATCGATATCCATAAATTTGCTCATAGTTCATTAGTTTTACCCAATTTATTTATAAAACTACTTTGCTAAGTATTATAACAGTGATTTGTAATAATTAAAGACCAGTTGAAAGACATTTTGAAAATTAAATTAATGACAACTATGTCTACTATGGCAGAATTGAATACAATACACATATTATTGAATACAGCACATATTTCTTGAGGATTTAAAATATTTTGTTGATATCCTTGTATACACCTATATAATTAGCCTTATATTTCTCTAAGGTAACTTGTTTGAGCCACAATATATGCAATAGTTGTTATACAATACTTTGCGATCCAATAGCTCAAAACAAAAATAAATAAATTATTGCTTATTTGTTTCCTAATTCTTCTAACACAATATTAAGTATTGTATTATTGTTTCTGAGCCATATTACAAAAATGGATATGATATTGGCTTAGCTTATGCATTAAAGGATTTTATGTAATAGCTATTTAATGTTACAAATATTGATCCACAATAATTGAATTGCTTAAGAAATAAGTTCTAGTTGCAAATTATGCCATAAAGTATTTTGCAATAATAGACATCCGGGTACAGAGAACACTGCAGGCATTTGGTTACTGTTTTAATTAAAATATATGAAAATGAATACAAAAGGCTGTAATGCATTAACTGTTTTCCCATTGGGGTAGGCAAAGGCCACATCTTTCCACTTGCTATGATCCTGACACATATCTTTCACTTCTTCTACTTTCATACATAAGTTTGGGGACCAGAACCCCTCTCTGTACAGCCAGTCATGCCTTTTCAGATACATTCTGGCTACTCATAAAGTTATGCAGAGCCTTATTCACTTATTTCCTGCCAATACTCTTCTTTCAATATCTCAGTCATACTTTCCATCTCTTGTAAACATAGTACTAAGGTGGTAGGATTCCTAAGCAAGAATCCGTCTAGGTAGGCACCATCAAAGGGCCAGTTATGCTGCCGTGAAGCAGTAGTGTGCAAGCCTTACTGTGTTTCAGTTTGAAGGGCACTGTGAGCTAGCGTAATCACTGGGCATTTGAGACTTACTGATGTCTCAGGGTGACAGGTGCAGTGTGGTGTCACACAAAAATATTCTGGGTGACACAGCATTTGTTGTGGGCGGACGATTGTAGATTGCAACGGGCCAGTTTCCGCAACTCCACATCTAGCGCCTATTTTTCGTGAAGGCAGGAATATTCTGCTAACCAAGCCAACCAAGCTCCTCCAGGAATCGCAGCAGGCCCTTAATGTTCCCCGCTACCCAGGGAGCGATCTCGGCGAGCCGAGATGCTTGACCCTTGACCGCAGGGCAGTCCAGCAGGCGGACAATACACTTACCATCAGTTGTACGTTTTGCTTGTTTTGTCACTTTCTACAAAAAAAAAACCCCAGGTATACAAACTCTTTCACTTGTTATTTCTCCTTCAATCAGAACTCAGCAATCCATCATACTTTTTTCCCATTTCATAAATCATTACTTTCATCTTACTTACATTAGTTATCATCCCTTTGCTTTTAAAGGCACCATGCATAATATTTACCATCACCTGCAACTCCTAATGCATTAACTAAAAAATAATAAATGTTTGAGGGTACCTTCTTAGCATATTAGAAAATAATAAGATCTGACAAACACTTCTAACAAGTATTATTTAGCATAGTCACAAGAACTATATTTAATAAAGAATTTGATTGGTGGTTCAATCAGTGTATATACACAGAGTATATATATATGCAGAGCCACGCTTCTTTCCCACTGGGGTCAGCAGAGACCATATCTTTCTACTTGCTCCGATCCTGACACACAGTTTTCGCTTCTGGCACACATCTACTTTCATTAGAGTTTTTATACAAGCTTCTCAGTTGAGGGTACTTTTGACATGGTCTTTTTCTATAAATTATTTTGATGTGATTGTTGTGATAAGTTCGCCTATGTCAACCTTACCAACTGGCCTAGATCTGTTTTGTCAATCTGTTATTCATTTATCCATCCTCATTTACACATACTCTCTACATGTTCAAACCATCTAAGCATAAGTCTCATAATATTACCAATATTTAGTTTAGGTTAGCCAAATCAAGAGGTTATCAGATCAACTGGGTTATCTATCTGAAAGCCCCTCATCTGCTTAATCCTTAAAAATATTACTTCTTTGTTTGGGGAGATAAAATATTTTAGGTTACAGGGTAAACAAATGGATAACATATTCAAACTATCTAATATTTTTAATGTTAATGGAAAACCTAGGTAAAACATGTTATTTTATTGTATCAAAAAATATCTTAGTTAAAAAAACTTGAGTTATACAGATCTTACGGATTCTACTACCATATTTACTATTCTTTGGTAGTAGAATCCATCATAAGAGAATAAACATACTATAATAGACACTAGGGACTATTTCATAATTTATTGTTATTGTATGATCACTTCATAATGGTAAGTAGTGAACCTTTTAAGGAAGTAATTCTTATGAAGTACTTAGAAAAGCTAGGTGTTGTTCAAACTGTCTTTCTTATGCAAGGGTTATAACATTTAACCTCTTCAAAATAAACCCTTATAATCCTCTCCAATAGCTAACCAGAGTAGTCCCTGGTTTTTAGACAATGACTAATTCAGTTACATTTCCTCAAAATTCCTTTTTTTAATTACATTGTTGTTATGATTCATATCATTTCAGAATTGCTTCTGCTGTATGCGTTTAATTTGCGAATGTATGTTATTTTAACTTTATCTGCATTGCGACATGTTGATTTTTAGTGTACATAATAATTTCAATATTATTTTGTGATTAGATTTAAGAATAAGAAGCTTTTCATTTATGCAAACTTTCCTCTTTTTTTGAGTTTTGTTAAACTAGTGGTTGCCCTGTGGTCGAAACTTCGACTTTTTTTATAAGTTGTATAATTTTGAGGTTTAAGTTATTATTTTATTGGCAACATTTAAAAATTCTGCGAAATTCTCTATTTTGTACTTGACGTTGGCAGTAGGAATGTAAACAAACTACTATAGACTATTTCTTCATATTGACATGGTCAATATGAACGTGAATAATGAATGTTTTATTTCATTAAATTTAATGCATTTGTAACACATATTATATTACCAGTTTAAGATTCCTCGATGCTTTTCCATACAAACTTTCGGCCAGTTATTCTGCCGCGAAGCAGTAGTGTGCAAACATTATTGTTTCGTTTTGAAGGGTACTGAAAGCTAGTGTAATAAAATGAGACTTAAGAAGTGATGTCTCAGGGTGACAGGCGCAGTTTGGTGTAACACATTAAAGTTCAACTATGCCAAATCTCAAACACCGCCATGCATGCAATATGCATATAATATAATACAAAGGGTTCCAAAGATTTCTTTTCACATTAATACATTTATAGAAGATTTATTACAAGATAGTAATAAAGAAAAATGAAAAGAACTGGTCTGGTGAAACGAAGAACTTCACTGGTGGTAGGATTCCTATGCAGGAGTCCGTCTAGGTAGGTACCACCCCAGGGCCAGTTATTCTGCCGTGAAGCAGTAGTGTGCAAACATTACTGTGTTTCAGTTTGAAGGGCACTGTGAGCTAGCGTAATCACAGGGCATATGAGACTTAAGAACCTATGTCTCAGGGTGATGGGCACAGTGTAGTGGCACACAGAAATTTTCTGGGTGGCACAGCATTTGTTATGGGCAGACGTTTCACTTACCATGTGGTGAACGTTTTGCTCGTTTCATCACTTTATGCAATAAAAAAAAAAAAAAAAAACTAAAAATACACAACGAAAAATAGTTGGTATTTCGTCATTAGGTTTTTAAAATTATTTAGTACCGTAGTCACATCGTAGTCGTTTAATTACGTTCGAATTTCGACTGCAGGGCGACCACCACTAATACATATCTCATGTTCGACTTCACTTTTTCGTTGTTGGTACCCAATAATATATTTTGACTGAGATTCAAATTAAGAATTTTTTAAAAGCTGGTATTAACGTATCATTTTAATTTGTTTTTGTAACATAAAAATGGCAGGCCTTTCTAGTAGTCGAACAATTTGTCAGCGGTAACAAACAGTGAATAATGATTAATGTCAAGTTATTTAAAATTAAAATATTTTTATTAAAATAAGAATTATATTGAAATAAATTTAATTATATTATACTATATTTATATACATAATATACATTTATGCTACTTGCAAACATTTCTGTAGATAACTCTGTCTGGCATTGAAATAAATAATACTATGTGATTTTTGTATGCCCATATTATTGCATCTATTTATGCGCGGTTTTTACATTTTATATGATTGGGGAAAAAGTTTCTTTGCATTTATGAAAACTCAAGACATTTTTTTACAAAGTTTAATTACACTATGTATGTGCCATTTTGTGCGATGACTTTTTACTATCTCGAAGGTAGTAACAGGATCTCATTGCTATAGAAATTTTGGAACGTCTGTGCAAAAAAACGCTATAAGTTGTTTTGGCAGTCCTCTCTTGATGTTAACCTGACACTACCTAAAGAATTCTGAAGAGACCGAAACAGGTGGAAATCTAAAGGTGTAAGGTCAGGGCTATATGGCGGATGTATTAACACCTCCCAGCCAAACAAATTATTAATTAATTTTTGCTGAGTGGGTAAAGATGTGTGTGGTCTAGCGTTGTCGTGATGATTCCGATCGCTTTCTCTCAACTTCTTGCTCTATTCTCATCAGTTGTTAGCAGTAGAGATCCGAATCAATGGTTCTGCCCGGTGGTAAAAGCTCATAATGAAAAACGCCCTCCCCGTCCCACCACACACACAGCATCAAGTTAACCCGGCTTTTGGCAACAGTCTGTGAAGTCTAACCGACCTTTGACTACGACCTTTTTCGCTGGTTCTTGTCGTACGTGATCCACTTTTCATCACCAGTTATATATATATCTATTCAAAAAGGGTTCGGTTTAATTACGTTTCAATAAAGAATCGCAAATGATTACAGGGTTCATTAGGTTTCTTTCAGTGAGCTCGTGTGACACCCAAATATCGAGCTTTTTTTGTGTATTTATCGAGTATATCGAGCTTTATTGTCCAGCATTTTTCAAATGGGTCAAAACTGTTTTGTGGTCACTTTCCGGTTCTTCAGCTGTGTCGTAACTACTGATTTGCAACATTTCACTAATTTATTTCTTTTTTTTGAAATGTAAAATTTTTATGTCATCAAAACCAGCCAGATACGCATGCGAAAAGAGTTTACCCCCGACTATTATATTTATTTAATTGTCTATACTACGTAAAATGTTACGAGTGGAAATATTTAAACATGTATATAAATTACAAGCTGATGCCGGCGATATTATCCGCGGGGATGTAGGTTTTTGTAATGTCCCGTTGGAACTATTTGATTTTCTGGTATAAAAAGTATCCTACGAGTATGTCCGTCCCCAGGATGCAAGCTCTCTCTGTGCCGAATTTCCGGACCGTTCAATGGTTGTACTGTGAAAAGGTAACAAACAGACTGAGGGACAGAGAGTTACTTTCGCATTTATAGTATTATTACGGGTTAGTATGGATGAAAATATCGTGTTAATTTTCTAAAATAAAAAAAAAACTAGAAATATTTATCGACATCTAACTAGAAGTTTCTGTGTGATGCGCCCACAGCTGCAGACGTATCATTTTTTTGATATACTCTACTCTCTACTACTCTAATAACTTTAAATTAAACTAGCTGATGCCCGCGACTTCGTCCGCGTGGGTATATGTTTTTCATATATCCCGTGAAAACTGTTTGATTTTCTGGAATAAAAATTATCCTATGTCCGTCTCCAGGATGCAAGTTATCTCTGTGCCAAATGTCGTCATGATTGGTAAGTGGTTAAACCGTGAAAAGTAACAAATGGACAGAGGGTCTGTCCCTGAGAATTCCTTTCGCATTTATCATATTAAGTATGGATTAAGTGAAATATTTGGCTGCCATGAACGAAAATAAAAATGGTGACCAAAATGCAAATTAAACCCGCGGGGATAACACCTAATTTCTATAGTTTTTCGGATTTTACGCAGGAACCCATTTTCACCCAGGAAAATATTTCTGAAATAAAAAGTCGCATAGATTGCTCTCTTAAAATTCCCCGTCAATGAAAGTCCCGCAAAAACCGATTCAGCTGTTTCGGTGATTAGCCCGGACAAACAAACAGTTTTTTGTGTCTCGGTAAAGAAAAAAATATTTATTGCGAAATCACAGACAGACACCAATTTTATTTATATGTTTAGATAAGGTATAGGGAAAAGACGTAAAAGAAAGAACTATAAATGTTGTGAACCACATATTTAGATGTTAAGAGAAACATTAAAACTGTCTCTTACTAAAATGTCTCACTTAATAAAACATCGTTTCCTGCGGTTGCAAAAAGTGGTCTACATGTGTAGCCTCTGCCTACCCCTTGTATCGGGAAATGGCGTGATTATATGTACTATGTATAATCTATATATATATGTATATATATATATATATATATATATATATATATATATATCGGTGATATTTTTGCTGTTAGCCGTTGTGGCTTATAGAACTTTATTTTGCATATTTTATTACCATTTCTTAAATTGTCTCATCGCCAACATTGAACAAATTCGTAAACTTCAAATACTCATAACTTTTTATAGAATAAACCGATTTAATAAAACACAGACTAAATGTTACAGGACTATACCCTGTGTCTTTTGATTAAATTTTAGTACTTAAGGCGTGATGCGTTTACAAACAAACAGACAGACAGAATTTTCTAAAAATGATAGAAATGTATTTAGTTACTTATTTTTAGCGTCCGTCAATCATTTATTTCCCAAAATTTTTAAATGTACAGTCACGTATAGTTTACATATTTATTATATGTATAGATGAAGATATCGTGATATATTTTTTTCACATAATGACCAAATGTTTAAGAAGGAAAAAATGATCGAAAACTATCCAGCAGTTTTTGCGTGATGCGCAAGCAACGGAAACATCTATAATTTGATGTATATAGATAATAACGTGGGTATTTTGTTGTAGGTGGCAGGTGGAGCACTTAAACTAGAATTGGTCAATGATAGCTGGACAGAACTAAAGGGCCAAATCGCAGGCCCGCCTGATACACCGTACGAAGGCGGCACCTTTTTTCTCGAGATCAAAGTACCAGAAACATATCCTTTCAATCCACCTAAGGTAAAGTACCAACTCCATAAAAGATTTGTTTATTTTGCCTATAAATTGATTATAGTTATGTTTCTTTTTTGTTCAGATTCGGTTTATGACCAAAATTTGGCATCCAAACGTGTCGTCAGTGACTGGTGCTATCTGTTTAGATATCTTAAAAGATCAATGGGCTGCTGCGTTAACGTTGCGTACGGTTCTCCTATCTATACAAGCGTTGCTGTCTGCCGCCGAACCGAACGATCCACAGGATGCGGTTGTTGCAAAGCAGTATAGAGACAATCTTCAGCTTTTTAATTTAACAGCAAAACATTGGACAAACGTCTATGCTGGCGGGCCGTGCTCAATATACGATTTCAATGAAAAGGTGAAACTTCTGTTAGATATGGGTGTTGATGAACACCAAGCTAGGGTCGCTTTGTCCACATATGGTTGGGAATTGGAACGAGCCACAGAACAACTATTTAGTTAGTCACACTCATAAAGACATTTAGGTAAACATACTTAATACTACCCCCCTCTAAAGTTTTTTGTGTTTAAATTGATTCTTAATAAGGATTTTAATTATTGTTCTGTAACACATAAGTTTTTTACTTTGACATTTCATTGTGATAAGTATTTAAGGCTGGCCGCATAGATCTTGGTTCACAGAATTGCACCTGTAATATTCCACATACTAGAACCTAGTTTAAATTTTTTCAGGAAAGCATTTACCTTTGCTAGTGGTTCTTTTTATATATAAAAACTTATTGGATTAAATTCTATATCGGTTGTTAACATTTGATTTATTGTATGTTCTATACTACTTGTACAATAAAATGATTATTCTGCCAAAGGCAGCTGTCCAAAACAACACTAATATTTTAACTTTAATTTATTCATACATTGGGTTACATGTGTCTTAATAAACTTTCAATACACAGTACCAGCATGCATTGTGTGTCTGTATATAGATCAAAATATTTATGTATATTTACGTTGCTCATGATGGACCGTGGATTTTTTTTAATTGTGCATGTATTACAAATAAGGTATACACTCCACAATTATAAATTGGCCATTTTTATCCTTATTTGTTTTGAAGGTTTTAAGGGTGAACCGTCTTTTCTAAAAAACTCAAGCAACAAAACCTAGGAAGTATAATACTGACAGATATGTTTTTAGCGGCGATATTTTCTAACAGCAACATTGAACAATGTGTTATTCAACACAAAGCAAATATTTTGCTTTAGGCATTTTAATGTATATGTATATATTTTGCTTCTAAATTTAAAAAAAGAATGGTGCGAGGTGTACTGATCATATCGAAGACGATACTATTAAATGCTATAAATTTAAATCATCTTAATTAAAGTAATTTAATAGTAGTATTGTATTTATTAAAAAATATCTATTAATTATTGGTTTGTCCACGTTTTATTGGCGATAAAACGTAACTAACGAACATTATCATGGTCACTATGTTAGATATAAATATTAATGCATTATTATGGTCACTATGTTAGATATAAAATAACTCTCAAAAATTATTTTCTTGCTATACCCACTTCATTAATATATCTCAGAAATTTTGAATATCTCTATCAATAATTTCTTCTATATCACTATACGGACCATATTCTTACCTTATTGTTGACTTATTTCATATGGAGAGGTATATATTCGCCTTAATTTTTATTTTCTGTTGAGAATTGAGAATAAAAGTAATTATGTGATAAATGAAGACCTTCATAAATTAAGTAACATTGAAATAGATTAAAAAATGACTATTCTTCAATCTACGAGTAGTATAATAGCAACTATCAGGGCGAATTTTGTATGGTAGGTTATTATACCTAAAATTTTATACGCTGCAATAACGTGTCGGTAAACTTTAATGTAGAGGTAACATAAAAATTCATGTTATTTGTAAGGTAAGACCTTTAGTATGTACAAGAACTTGACTCATGTAATTGTAATATTATAGTACAATAAGCAGTTGTGAAAACTAGTGCAATTTATTTTCCGTCAAAAAACCTTTAGAGCGTATTAAAAAGCACAGTAGAATTTTTTACGCTACTTATAATTCCATGGTATTATTGTTAAGGACAAATATTAGTGGATGTCAAACCATTGGAAGTTAAATATTATAACGGCGATACAATGTATGCTGTTCGGTCACGCAAAAATTTATGTGTCGGTAGAATTCTTCTTTTTTTCGATCCTGGCAATTAGCTACCAAATTTTTGCCAATGTCTAGTAATAATTTAATTATAACAACGACTTCATTTCGACAGTAAAATTATAGTCGACCTTTACTGAAGATTTTACCAGACTGATGAATGATGATGGAGATGAAGATTGGAGGACTGATTGGGACAAAACGAAAAGTACAATTTTAGTCTTGAATTAAATTTTCCAATCACTGTTCACTTTCACGAGCATTTGCTGCATAATAAACTATCAATATCATAACTCAAAATATACACAGAAATTACAAAATTCAATAAAAACACTACCACCACTTTTCGAGTTGGCGCCAAAAGTCGTCGGTAGAATTAAAAAGTCAAAAGGCGTATATTTTTGTACGATTCATTTACGATTTCGGAGTTATAAAATATTCACATAAAAATGGAGTTGTCATAATACCTGTAGGGCATAGTTCAATCTATTATTTCGATATAAATTTGGTACTGTGTACAATTAATATATACTTTATATTATTATATTATTTTTCTTTTATAGTTAGCATTTTCAGCAGTTTTTATTGTAATCTGAATATGGGTGTAATGGAACACCTCGAAATGATTTTTTTCTTTAATAAATGTCGTCACGTAGTCTCAACGTGTTATTAATTTCGTTTCCCTCAACAGATGTGAATTATTATGGAGAAACCAGTCTCGAAAAAAGTATAATACATTTTCAATTTCCAATAATTAAGGCCTGTTGAAGACATCTTTTGTTTATTTATTTTTATAAACCCCATAATTATCATATACTATTGATAAAAAAGTTAATACTATTTGGAGTGAGAGCAGGAGTTTCTCGTTTAGGTTTTTTGTTTTGCCGACGCTATGAACTTCTCTTGTATTACAGCAAACGAGAATTTGATCAAAATTTAGTTTACTGACACTAAAAAATATTTGTGTGAATAGATTATATTAACACAATTTAAAGGTAATTTTCTCGCGTGTTGAAGTCGACTGAGGTATGGGAGAGGGGTAATTACCAATTAATATGCCAAACGTAAAATATTCTAAATATTGATGATGGCAGCAGCGTCGAAGATGCTACGTAGTCTGACAGGTCGCACGTTTCTTTCTTATCACAATATCACCCTTCACTAAACATTCATTATTAGTTGTCTATGGATCCGAAACAATGCCGTCCGTAGAAGTTAAATCCGAAGTAATTTAGTGGTAGGGTTTATGTTTGACGTCCGTCGTTGTTTCGATTTTCGTAGTAGGCCCCCTGATACTACGCTTAATGAAACGTCCCACACGTTTGAAGATGTCTACGTATGTCAAATTGTGCGAATATTTTATTAATGTGAGTATTTAATGTACAAAAACGAAGTCGTGTTAGACACGCCATTTATAACCCAAGAACGGCTGTACCGAATTTTATGATGTTAGATTTGTCTCCGCCCTGAAATGCAGAATAACTATTAAAGCAACGAAAAAAAACTGAAGAAAATTCATTTACTCATACATTTTCCGTATACAACGACATCCGATAGAAACAAAACAGGGACGAAAATGAACACGGCGATTACCTAGATCGTGATGCCAGTAGATAGGGTTGTGTGCATTATCGTTTAGGAATTTTAGTAAAGTTTTATAATTTTGTATGCATTTCTGTAAAAATAAATACTTGTTCTTTATTTCTGTCTTCTTTAATTATCCTCTGACAACTGATTCACAGTCCTTTCATTGCACAGCATTGAGCTAGTTATGCAGGGACGCCGAAACTTCACTGAATTTTTCGAGTTTTCACCAATTTTCATTCAGTTTTCGACCATTATTGAATTTGTAAGTCAAACGGTAAGTGGCCGTCGAAGATGTTCAATTGTTAGGTTATCAAATTTGCGATTGATAATTGCTTGATTTACATAATATTTAATTATGTGACCATTTTTCCTGTGTGTTATTTACAATCCCGGGAGCCAGATCTAATATTTCAACGAAGCCGTAATGCAATTAGACTTCGCAATATTGAGAAACAATCCACTGCAGATGAGAATTACAATACTCCACGTTGCAATGCGCCTTGAATGTTTTAGGAAAGAAGGGGCGAATACGGAACAATGTAAGTGTTGTCGACCACAAAATCGTTTCCTTTCACTTTCGTTGTGATAGTTTTGCCATTATCACTGTGCACAGTCAACGGCAAGTGTTTCAAGTGTTATCTACGAAATTTGACAGCGGAGACTATAACTGTCAACGATGGTTATCCAATGTATCGTCGTCGATATAACTGTAGGGAATCTTTAATCGGTAGCAAATCGTTAATATAATTCTAAAATTTAAGTTGAAAACCAAAAAAAGAAAATAACAAAATCCGACCTTGGTGGAAAAAGTTGACCTTTTTTATTGAAGGTATATTAAAACATTATTACTTTTTCTATATCAATTTTTTATTTACCTATCCATTGATTGACTGACTAAACTTCGATATCGAAAATCCTGATATTTAACTCAGAATGAGGTTTGCGACCCCTAGTTTTAACCAGTTATATAAAACTGGGTCCACTACGTCTGTTTAGAAACCATGGAGTGGTGACAAGATTGTAATACAAATTGAAGAAGCGTATGTACTCGTAGTTAGTAACATGTCATTGAATACTTTACATTCACGAATGTGTACCAATACATTTTTTAAGTGAAGCAATTTAGACACGACGGATTCGCTGACTTTTACTTACATAGTAAGTAAAAAAAATCCAAGACTATTTGATTTTATTAATATTTTTTATGCTACGCATTTTTGTGATATAGACAAAGTGAAAAACGAATATATAAATGCACAATGATCGCTTCTAATAAACCTTTTTACTTTTCACTAGTAACTGGTGTTGTTGTTGTGCATTAGTACGAGTAAATAATAAATCAGTCTCCAATTGTCACTTTAATAACACCGTACTTAAGCGCGTTTACTGGTTATATATAATACCTATACAGGAATTCGTCTAGGTAGGTACCACCTTAAGGCCAGTTATTCTGCACTGAAGCAGTAGTGTGCAAACATTTTTGTATTTAGGTTTGAATGGCACTAAGAGCTAATATAATCACTGGACATATGAGACTTAATTAATGTTCTCCCAGGGTGGCGGGCACAGTGTGGTGTCACACAAAAATGTTCTGGGTGGCAGCATATGTTATGAGCAGATGTCGCAACGTTGATTAGCCACAACAGTCAGGAAATCGTATTGCCCGTCGCGTCACTTTCTCGTTTAAAAAGAAATATCGAATAGTCGAGTCGATAGTTAAAAATTCCAGTAACGCTTGTTACATGAAAAGCATGTCTCAAATTGAGTTCTTTGCAATTTTAGCTACTCCACTAACTAAGTGGTAGTTTGCCGATACGAATCTGCCACTCCAGAACCTTTCTTCCCCAACGGTTATCAGGTCTACGAGCTATATAGCAATTTCAGCTTGCTGATATTTTTCATAGGCCGTGATGCGATGATGATTTCTACAATTGACGCTTAGTTCTTCATGCAGACCATTGGTGCGATCAGTATAACGACGGCTGTACTTATAAAAGAACCGTGGAGTCGGGATTATATTGATCATGAAATATCAAGTAATGTCTGTCTGATTGACTGTTTTTGTTTAATAAGAGTTATCCGTGGCAGTGATGTGCTTGCGCTCTATAGTAGAACATTAACAGTCGGTTACTTTTCTTTTTTTAATAGTATTTAAATGCCTGCTAACTTTTAATAAGAGGTATGTAATGTCGAAATGCCGAAATTGGACAGGTTTCTTTTAATTTTTGGTAGGGTAACAGAGCTGTCTTAAGGCGGTCGTATCGCAGATGCCTGTGCTGGGGTTCGAACTCCGCTTACTTGCAAGCTATGAAATTAAGGGCGAGTGACCGGATCCAGCGTTACCGAGAGTCAAGGATCTAAACATTTTCTAGAACCTATCAAACATATTATTATATGTTGTAATATTTCATAATTTATTCTTAATGGGTTATACTATTGCGCATAATTTATATAGTAGTCTACCGAAGTTTCACAATAACATACTTGCCCCTCAATCACAAACCGTAGGCTCTATTTAAAATGGTATTAAAGTATCTTGTCCGACCGAATCTCCGGCTTCGGCTTGAACTTCAGCCTAAAAAATCACCTTTGGCTTCCGCCAAAACGGACCGAAGTTTTTTCCGAAGCTGAAGGTTTCTAGCAAGTGTCGATTGATGCCCGAGAGCATGATGGAAGAATCGACGCGCGCGGGGCAGGGATTACACTGCATTGCACTTTTAAGTAAATAAATATTATAATTGAGATTATTTCGAAGTGTTATTATTTTTGACAAGTTGCAAGGAAATTTTATTTATCTCGTTAAGTTATTTATATACTACTAGTCATCATAAACTTTTAATTTAATTTATTTACTTTAACCTTTAACTTATGTGAGGGTTATTAAACCTTCAGCTTCAGCCGAAGGTTGTGGCTTCAGCTTCGGCCACTATTAATATTTGTCCATCGTATGCGTCTTAAATTTTGATGACATTGCGCTTTATTGCAGTCTGTGATAATAGACTACAACATTCATGTGTATTTTGTGCCATCTGTGTTTTCTATAAGCAATGTTGTAGTAATATGATTAGAGCAGTGTTCATGTTCTTCGTTGAGGCCGTAAGATGTCTCTGACGGCTTATCGACCATAGAAAAGCATCGATTTCTCATATTATCGTACAATAGTATAATAAAAATAATATACAGTGCACATATTTTAGTGCCTTTAATTAATATCTAAATAATATCCTGTGGATTGTGCGTTGTAAAAGCCGAATGGCTATAGTACCATTTTACTATAATATTTTTAACTTATAAAATTATGCTAACGTAGCAATATTTTACAAATCCATTTAGTTTGTTATTCGTAGTAAGGTTTTAATGCTAAATGTTACTATGTTACATGTTAAAGAGGAGTTTTTTTTTACATTCATGTAATGTTACATTAAATAACTTGAAAAAAGTTATGACATAAAGTTAAAAATAAAATATTCAAAAAGCGGTTTCAGTAGATTTTCATTTATTGTTAAAATTTCGCTGTATAGTACAAAGAACTTGGTTTCTAGATTCCACTTATAACCCAACTAGTAGTTCAGTAAACATTTATATTGTCTCAAGCGCCATCTTGTGGCGACCACGATGACGTGGAATGAGCCCGCGATAGAACCTGCGGAGTCGCCTGCGTCCACGCCGCGCTACACGCATCGACAAACAGCGAGTAACTTGAGCAACATACCAAGCAGGATATCATTCATCAGTCACAGTTGCTGCTACTTTGTGGACGGTGCTCTCGCGCGCCCTTACCTTTATGTATTATAATAACAATCCGGGGGAGGCCGAGTGCATACATCGACACCAGAATGTAACTAAATAACAGTGTAACTTTACATAACTTCCTCTCGTCTTCCCCAGTAACTAACGTTAACAAACTTTTATTACTTTCTAAAACGTATTTAATTTTCCGCGTGTGTCTCGTTCCAACAACGTTCCAACAACAAAACGTGTGTGTGTATAAATAAATATTAATATCATAGTTTAAAATACACTCGAAATGACCATCTCATATGCCGGTGAAGTTCCAAATGGCAGCAGTTTCGGTTGTTTCTGGCGGATCCTTTGCAAGTAAGTCGTGTGTCTGTGGAGAGCGAGGCCGTCGCGGACTAGACCGACACTGAGTCCGATGGGTCGGTCAAAGCCCAAACAGCTGTTCTCAGCGTCCGTTCATGACGAAATCGCAACCCAATCGTTCGTATTCTGTACTCATACATTGTGCGATGACAATGGCACCCACAGCTATTGTGTAGCGTTTGACTTTTGTATAGTTTATAAAATACCAGTTATATATCTAAATCACGGTTCGTTTACATCGAATGTTTATCAAAAGTTCACTACTTTGTTATTAACAACTGTAATAAAAGACAGAGAGTTATTACCTCTCATGGCCTTGGAGTCGTCATCGAGGTGATGAATGTAATTTGTGCCCGAAGCGAGCTAGTATCGATTCAATGCCTGATCGTTGCTCAGTCGGCCCTGACAACGAAATGTGGCGAAAGTAACTAGTGACGCACGCGCCGAATGATCAATACACGAAACATAATATGTAACAATTTAGTTGGCAATTTTCAAAACTTGTAAAGCGTAAGCAATATTTATTAATTTATCATTAAGATCACAACCTAGAGTTAGTATGCCCCTAAAATGACATAGTGTGATATTTACTACGTGGCTTTAAAACGAAAACATACGATCAATAAACTATATTCATTGTATTATATATTTATAGGTACATAGTCTTTGTTATAAGGATCTACTTTATGAACAACAATGAACGTTCATTTATTATTTATTTTTATAATACAATGTCAAATAAGATACAAATCAGAATCATGTTAGAATTCTACTTAGATGAGATACCGCTACAACTAGTTGTACTTACTATTTATTTTGTTCATTTTTCGAATGGATAACTCAACGGTAAATGTAACAAGACACATTGAAATATGGTGTGCCTCCGTGTCGCATAATAAACGCTGTTTCAGACTCAATGGACTACAAACATATTTTAAAATCAATGTTCTTTCACAGTATTGTCATCTTTTCGGGGCATCAAAATAGTTCGCTGAAATAACAAAACAGTGTTGTCACAAACACTCTGATGTCCAATTGTACTAATTAAAATTATTTTTTCTGCGTTAATTGTTTTAACTGGCGGTAGTAGTTTTATGCTGTAATCTGCGCATTTAGGTACCACCACAGTGCCATTTATTATAAAAAAATCTAGTTACGCTATGTTTATATTAGTATTACTATGTTAAGATACCGTTACCACTTCAACTAAACTGAAAAGCAGGTGGCAAGCGATGGTTCAGGACAATAGCCGAATTGCGGGCTTGAACCTACGGCGTCATGTTTCGCAGTCCGTACCCTAATCTAAGGCTATTGGGGCTTTTACCATTCTGCGCAGGGCCCTGTAAGTAGCGTAATAACAGGAAGTATGGACCTCAGAACTGTTGTCTCAGGGTGACGAGCGCAATGCAGTTATTTCTAATTCACAGTTCTGGGAGTGAAGGTAACTGTTTTCGTTGCACTTAAATTATTTTTAGGTAAACTATTTGCTCGTCACGTCGCTTAATTTTCATAACAATGTTTGACTTACTTCGGTAGGTACACATTTCATTTATTTTAATTTCAGCCTATCACTAGTCCACTGCTAAACATAGGCCTCCCTCATAGATTGCCACAAGTTTGCAGCTCTCGTTTTCGGGGATTTTGCCCTAGTTGCCATGCTTGGCAGGCGGGTTGACAACCGCAGTTTATTTATTCAGATGTTCCGGGAAGATGCTGCTGCCCATCTCCTGCTTTTTATTTTCCCTCTGTCGACTTTTACGATAACCACGGGATGAGATGGGGTGGTAGATTCTCTTAAGCCGCTACCACACGGTGAACGGCTTTCGGTACACAAGAACATATTTTAATTGGGGTTAAGTAGTACGGATTTCTTGCTATTATGAGATAAATTACAGACAAATACAGACAAATACATTATATTTCGCATAATACTAAAAATTGATTGTACGGTTAAGCTCAGGGGCCTATATACGTAATATTTAATAGTACCCCAGTTTTTTTTTATCGTATCAAGTTACGAAACAAGCGAAACGTTCACCTGGTGGTAAGTGCAATGTCTGCCCATAAAAAATGCTGTGTCACACAAAACATTTCTATGTGACACCACACTACGCCCGTAACCCTGAGACAGTCTCACATGCCCAGTGATTACGCTAGCTCTCAGTGCCCTTCAAACCGAAACAGAGTAATTTTTGCACACTACTGCTTTACGGTAGAATAACTGGCCCTGGGGTGGTACCTACCTAGACGGACTCCTGCATAGGAATCCTACCACTAAAACCTGTGTTCTATCATCGGTGGCTCTAAAATTATTCGGCAATTTTAAGTGCTGATTCATCACGTTCTTTGCGGTGAAGGAAATCATCGGGAAGAATCCGGCATGCCTGAGGAATAAAAATATTTCGAGAACAATGAACTCGGTCAACCCGCATTGAGGCAGCTCTGCTCAGCTTCAAAGCCTTATTAAAAATTTAGGGGACGCCTGTGCATAGCAGTGGGATATTTATAGGCTGTACTTTTTTATTAGTTTAAAAACTTGAATATTTATTTTCGTACGCCCTAGGCTGTATGAGAACCCAAGAGCTACTATGCACGTTACTGTTGTTAGTACCATGTCATAAAAACACGTTTAGAAAAAATCACTCTGACAGACGCAGATCTTTATATAATGTTTCATTTACCTACATTTTAGCTTCAATTAGCTTGCTTTATGTTTTGCATCTTTTTCATGAATTACCTGCTACTTCGGATTAAATTCATAAATGCGACACATATTCACGTACAGTCGAGTGTAATCGCTATTGTGAACAGATCTTTAGAGAAAATGGTAGAGACGTCTAAACAACAAAACTACAAACCCGAACTCAATACAATAAAAGCTTTAGATATTGTCAGTCACCTAATTAAAAATTCGAATGCCAATTAAGAAGGCTTATTATATTAATTGATACGTAGATCTTATAATAATTGGCATTTTTTGCTCCAACCTTCAAACCTTCGCCAACGCGTAAGCTTGTAAATCTTTTCAGTACCAACATTATCAGAATTAAAAAAAGAAGTTGGAAAGTTACCTGTTTTAAAACCTATTGCATTTTAAAAGAAAATTGTGCGATTTTTGTATAGTCAAAAATTCATAATTGTGATTACAGAAATACTTCTGAAATCCTGTGGCGTTATATACCTATTAAGAAATTAAAAAAAACAGCATGTTTTGAAGAAATCAAAAGTATTACATTTGTGTTATTATTTTATTTTTACTTAACTTATGACTTATTATTGACTTTTAAAGATAGGCAGGCTCGTGTTGGCGTTTTTCGCCTATGTTCAGTAGTGGACTTACAAGGCTGATGATGATGTCGTTATTCTCGGTTTGTTTTTGTATTTCACAGTCAATTTGTAAAATAATATGTAGCAAGAAATACTTCATTAAAAATAAACAAAAAATAGGAAATAGTTCACATTGAGGTTGTGTAATTATTAATAAATATTGAGGGTAGGTTTTAAGCCAGTTAAAACGAAATTCATATGAAAGTATATGCTAGACATATTTTACACTTAGATACTCGTATAACATAAGCAACTAGTCACGAAGTTGGTATCCTTTAAATCACACGTAAGTATTATCGTTTCATGGTCTCGGTAAAGGAAACATTCTTTGATCCATATACGTTCGATCTTTTTAACTACGACTGCGTAGACGTTTTAATTTGTACTGGCGAGCGTGTGATGGTATTGGTACTAGGCTTTCTAGTTACTTGTCTGATATGAAATTCAAGATTAATAATAAATTAAATTAATATCTTTTCTGTTTTCAGTAATATAGGTAAATTAGTTTTCTTGTATTCACTGAATTGTATATTATATATGTTATATAATATATATAATTTTGTCTTGTCCACGTAAAGTAATTGAGTTATCAGTCGACTATCTTGATAGAGATGTTTAATCTTTTTGTGGAATATAAAACCGTTTTCGTTAAATCTCTCCTCGGTATACTATAACTATTAAAAAACAGAGACATGATTTTCTTTCACGTAAAATTATCGCACCTAGGTGTAAAACAATATTTGCAAAGTTTGGGATGACACCGCAGTCGTGGGCAGGCGTTACATTTACCATCGGGCAAATCGACTTACTCCTCTCGTGAATTGCTATCATTAAGAAAGATTACTTAAGCCGTGGCTGCTTAGGGGCTGGGCGCTGGCCTTAAATTTCACAGTAAGCGAGGGACTTATGTGCCGGCATCTCTAAAATTGTTATGAAATTTCTCCATGTCTGAAGTATAAAAAATATTTCGAGGATATTTGGAGTCTGCCCGGCACACTGCTGAGCAGAGGCGTGACCTCTGCTCACCAGGGTGAAATTTACAGGCCGTTAGTTAACTTTTTTTTACTTAAATTGTTGTTAATAAATATCTGTAATTAGTGTCAAAGCTATATTAAAATATTTGGATTAGCTGTGCCCCGTGGTTACACCCGCGTGAAATAAGCCGACCACAAGATTACGCCGTAGTATGAAATGCAAAAATATTTTTTGAAATGGACAAACAAACTCTCCAGCTGTATTATAAATAAGGTTTAATAGTGGTAGGATTCCTATGCAGGAATCCATGTAGGTAGGTACCACCCCAGGGCCAGTTATTCTGCCGTGAAGCAGTAGTGTGCAAACATTACTGTGGTTCGGTTTGAAAGGCACTGTGAGCTAGTGTAATCACTAAAGAACTGATGTGTCTGTGTGACGGGCGCAGTGTGGTGTCACACAGAAATGTTCTGGGTGACACAGCATTTGTTGTGGGTGGAAGTTGCTCTTACCATCAGGAGAAAGTTTTGCTCGTTTCGTCACATTCTCCAATAAAAAAAAATAAAAAACATTACGATGATGATAAAACACCAGTGTTAAGATTTAAATGACCTTTTTTTACATCAACAAAATTCATGGAATTGGTGAGATCGATTTTATTTGTATCGTTCCATAAATTTAGTTGATTAACTGAATTGTTATGTTTTCAGCCATGTTATTTTTTTCTGATTTTATTTCAAACTTAAGTTCTAATTTATATATTCAGCTATTTTCATGATTTAGAAAAGAATAAAAAATTAAAGATTCTACTTGTACTTAACATTGACAACATTTTTGATTAATACCCGAACCTAAAGCCCGGGGAGCCAGCCTGACGCCACAGGCCAACCATGTGGGACCCTCTTAGCTTCACCGTGGGTGACTAAGCCTCGGTTACCAAGCCCCCACGCTCCGACAAGGCGGGAACCCATTCGGGGGGGTCGTCGTTTCAGACTGTCACAAGTCCACTGAACAAAGGCCTCTTCCATAGATTGGCACAAAAGTAGCTTTTAGCTCTCACTTTGGAGGGATTTTGCCATAGTTGCCACGCTTGGCAGCCGGGTTGGCAACCGCAGTTTTTATTTATCCAGTTGCCCCAGGAAGATACTGTAGCCCATCTCCTGGTTTCAATTTTCCGTCAGTCGACTTTTACGACACCCACGGGACGAGATGGGGTTGTAGATTCCCTTAAGATTCCGCTACCACACGGCTTATTAATATTTATCGATAAATTAATAATTGTTTGTATACTGAGGTAATAGTTCTGTCAATTCATGTTTATTTATTTTTATTTTGTAAATATTAGTATATAATAGTATATATTAGTATCACTTCTGCCACGTGTACCGAGCTGCACGCGCACTTTTTTTATAAGTTATTTATTTATTTAAAAAAAAGTAGATTTGTCAAGGGTTATCATTTCCATCCGGTATATGGACTTTGAGAATGAGAACTAAGTGAAATGTTAAGTACATGGCGAACTGACAGAGACAGTTCACGCACCATTTAAACTTTGCTTACTGAATATTAAACACCTGCAGAATATTAATAATGACTAATTCCTATATTTAGCTATTCTGTGGTATGTTTGCCGGTTTATTATTGCATAATATTCGTATTTTTTTTTTATATACATTGTTTTAGGAAGTGCGTCGGTAATAAATATTTATTACACTAGCAGTCTTGTTTTATTATCTAAATATATACAATTGATGTGACTTCTTTTGTCTGCCTGTTCTTCAAGATATAAGCTAAAAATTATAACAACTGCTGATATGTTACACAAACTTTCGTCTTGTTTCATTATAATATCTCATAAGGTTCGGGGGTTAATCAAAATTTTGTCAATGTTAAGTACAAGTAGAATCTTTAATTTTTTATTCTTTTCTAAATAATGAAAATAGCTGAATATATAAATTGGAACATATGCCAACCCAGCTGCCAAGCGTGGCAACTATGGCAAAATCCCTCCAAAATGAGAACTACAAGCTACTTTTGTGCCAATCTATGGAAGAGGCCTTTGTTCAGTGGACTTGTGACAGGCTGAAACGACGACCCCCCCGAATGGGTTCCCGCCTTGTCGGAGCGTGGGGGCTTGGTAACCGAGGCTTAGTCACCCACGGTGAAGCTAAGAGGGTCCCACATGGTTGGCCTGTGGCGTCAGGCTGGCTCCCCGGGCTTTAGGTTCGGGTATTAATCAAAAATGTTGTCAATGTTAAGTACAAGTAGAATCTTTAATTTTTTATTCTTTTCTAAATCATGAAAATAGCTGAATATATAAATTGGAACTTAAGTTTGAAATAAAATCAGAAAAAAATAACATGGCTGAAAACATAACAATTCAGTTAATCAACTAAATTTATGGAACGTTAGAAATAAAAACACGATTGCATTTCAATATAATTTTAGAAATATAAAAATCGATCTCACCAATTTCATGAATTTTGTTGGTGTAAGAAAAGGTCATTTAAATCTTAACACTGGTGTTTTATCATCATTATAATGTTTTTTTATTTTTGTTTTTTATTGGAGAATGTGACGAAACGAGCAAAACGTTCTCCTGATGGTAAGAGCAACGTCCGCGCACAACAAATGCTGTGTCACCCAGAACATTTCTGTGTGACACCACACGGCGCCCGTCACACAGACACATCAGTTCTTTAGTGATTACACTAGCTCACAGTGCCCTTCAAACCGAACCACAGTAATGTTTGCACACTACTGCTTAACGGCAGAATAACTGGCCCTGGGGTGGTACGGACCTAGCCGGATTATTAACGTAACACAGTTATTAAAATGAAATAATTTAACAAATATTTTAGAACATTATTATTACAGTGCCGTCTATTTTTTTAACCCTCGTCTGGACTGAATTGAGACACGAAAGTAAATACGTTACGTTACTTATGACGCGTTCTACCCAGAGCATCTTACAAAAGTATGCATTGATACAATAATCACAGTTAACCAACCGTTGCATATGTATATTACCCAGTCAATCCGTATCCACGCGCACAAACCGTAAGAAATATGAACCATAACAAATATCAAAAAACAGTTACGAAATACCTTCTTTTACGCTGTGTTCTTATATTCCGAGAAATCGGTTCGAGTTTAGCGATTAGCTATGCTACTAAACTTTAATTGTAGTTGATTTTTTGATCCAACCGGCAAACATGTTTTGAGGCACGCCTATAAAGTTTTCTGAAGTTTTAAGAAATATTTATTTATATTATTCATATAAATACCGTATTATATTACTATTTGCCTAATTTTGTTCATAAAATCGTTTAAAATGTCTAATTTTGCTAATTCAAATTCCATAATTGCTGTTCATAAATCTTTTATATGTATGTATGTATGCATAATAATTTTAATACAGCAAGAATATTATGTTTTATATATGCGTAAATTCCAGGTTCCCTTTTATCGATTACGACCGGAATTTATTTGTTATAATTATTATATTTACTCTGGAAGCATTTAAAAAAAAAACATTATAGTAATGTCCCAATATTTAACCTCGCCACACTATGTTTGAGAACTATCCTCATGTGGTTTTAACCTTAAACAAAGGTTAACAAGTCGTTTCATTCATTGATGTCTAAAGTTGAAGCGAATCGATAGAATTTTGAGTAAAAATTATTTACTGATATATAATGATTCAATTCATTGTTTCTGTCAATGTTAGCTACCGCCATAGATCCCATTGTTTTGTTTACATCGTATTGATTAGCAGTTATTTAGATAACAAATATTACAATCAATCGAATCGATTGTTCAGACAAGTGTTAAACAAATTTAGATAAGTGTTCACTATTAAAAAAATTGGGTAAATTTACAAAAATGTATAGAAAGTTTTATTCACAGACTAGTTAGGAATTTTAACATTTTCCAAGTTAATAAAAAACTTTATAACGTGTAGGAAAATCACAAAACGCTATTGTGAAATAGCAATTTTTATTTTAGGTAATAATACCCTCTCGTTTAGGAAATTGACTATATGGTTTGTAAATGGCCAAACAATTTGTAGAAAATCTACTTATTATACAGTAGCGAAATGAAATAAAAATTCTTTATTTTTCGACGTAAGAAATATAAATTTCGTTTGTCAAACGTATTTTTTTTTATAACCTACCACCGTTTTCTAATGAGGCTCCTCTGACAAAGAACAAACAGGCGAAAGAAACTCCGTAGGTAACCTCTTTTTTATAAATCCTTTTTTTATCTTAGTCTTAGTCAAAAATACATTATAAATAAATTTACAAAGAATAGTCTGAATGGAAACCAAAGCAAACTCCATGTTAAAATTTTTGACAAGATTCAATAATAAATATACAAGTATATTGCAAACTTGAGCAGTCCCGCCTCCACCAACAGCACCTGTTCACAAGTATGGACGCATATGGCAGCCATCGTCCTCCTCAACCATATTAAAGGGAAGTGGACGACCCGTCACACGACGCCAAGAACATTTACACTACTGTCCTTTACTTCACAGAGCGCACTTTTAATCTTCCAAAGGCCATTTACAATTATTTGTTTGTAAAAAACGTTATGTCGTTAATACTTATACCAATATACATTTATTTCTTAGCTGATTACAAAATAACAGTCACATTGTTTTATACATTACTTGTTGTCTCCCTGGATAGATACTTTCCATGCGTCCTTATCATTGAAGTAATTATTCAATTTATAATAAGCTTTGGATCATAGACATTTTTAACCTCTGTAAGATTCACTGTATCTTCTGGAATTTTATTATAAACTATATTTTTTTACCTTATTCAGTCTTAAAGTTTAGATATTCCAGTTTATTATTAATATTAAATTAAGATTCTCACTATTCGTCCGAAATAGTGTTTTAAATTTACGTATATGCATATCATTTTCATAAATATACTGGCATATAAAAGTTAAAATGTGAATTTCTTTTAAAATTATTCCTTTAGCTAATCACGAGAGCGCATATTATAATTTGCAGGAACTGCTCTTTTCTGCAAAGTAAAGATTGTATTCATATCAGCCGCAGCCCCCACAATATCAAGCTGTGAAAATAGCTAAAGTAAACTAATCTTTCTGTGGATATATCCATGCGTAATTTGTCGGATCTTTCTACCAGCAACCGAACGACTTTACGCAGTCTAAATATACTTCAGAAATCATACATCGCTTAAGAAATGAACTATGGAGTTGTGTTCAATTTTGTTCCTTGTAATAACTGTTGATACCAAGCTTCAGCGAGAAGCGCATATTGAGAAGCTAGCCAACAAATTAAGTTTTGCTGCTTTTACATTGCACAAAGTCAGAGAGTTAGTCGACGTAGCAACGGTTAAATTAGTTTTTCGGATACTTTCAAAGAATAATGTCATGTGGAATTATATATTGAGATTCGTATTTTATTCACTGCGGGAATTAATTAAAGGAATAAACGTACTAAGTAACTTTTATGAAAATTAGTTATCTTCAGAACTAGATTAGCTAAAATAAATAATCATTCATAAGCAAAAGTAATGAAATGTAAGATTCTAAATTTCCGGTAGTTAAATTGTCTGTGAACCTTTGGCAGAATTAGTATTAATTTGAGCATTACTTGGACGAAAAATATTTATCAAAATGAAATATATATGCGTTGGTAACCGGTAGGAATAAGTTTCGTTTTAGATTGTATTAAAACGATGCCGTCGTTTTAACATTTTTTTAAATGAACTAATTTCATATATTATAATTATTGCCATTTTTTTTATATTAATTAATTTTTGGAATAGTTATAAAATTTTATGTAAAAAGAACTAGATCGTATTTTCAGAAATTGGTAGCAGATTTTTGTAGTACATAAAAGTTTTGTTTGATAACGTCTAATCATAGCGTATGCCTAAAAATATGCCATAAGTTTGTGCTATGTATTTTGAAAGGACTTAAAACAATGTACTTGTTACAAATAACTAATAATTTTGTCTAAATAAAATCTGTTTTTAAAGGGTGTTATAAATGGGCTGAAAAACCTCAATTAGTGTTAAAAATTAGTTGCCTATTCTCCGTAAACGCCAGATATTTTAGTTTTAAATATTTGCACTCATTCACATACAGACCACTAAGTTATGCGAAGCTTAAAATAAATTTAGCAAAAAGTAATGTCCGGGATGCTTAAAAGATTACGTAAGTAAACTAACAACACTTATCTAATGTGTATGTTCACATACACTACCTTATATAAAATCACGGTCTTTTTCTCATATAGGCAACGGGTAGGCAGGGACCACATGCGTAGCCCTCTTTACGTCCCCGCGTGAAACGGTACATACCGAGTGGCGGATCTGTCGACTTTTACGAAACCCATGGGATGAGATGGGGTGGTAGATTCTATTAAGCCGCCACCACACGGCCACCAGACGAGGTCAACTAAAAATAATATGTATACAAAATATTTTTTTGCACGGATCTATAAGGTATAGAGACGTCTTCAGATGCATATTGTATTTGTCTTGGTCTTAATATGGAGTTTGTGTTATATCGATTTGTGAATTGATTATCCATTCCTCTTATCAAGCATAATAAAATTTATATTATGACCGATTTTCGACAACTGCCGAAAACTCGTATTGTCGTAAACACAAAGGCGCAACTTGCTCCAACTTACCCGCGCCCGATGTAACGCTCGTGCCATAAAATCGAAAGTAGGCTAGGATGCAGCGTCAGAACACTGCACGAACTGTCACGCAGACAATGACAAAACAACCAGATCCGCAAAGTAATAATTTGATTTTTGAATAAATGTTGGCTCCAGCTCTGATTTGAACCCAGTAACCGCAGAGACGCTGACCTTTAAGGTCATCGTAGAAAATAACCTATTGCCAAATGTCTTTAAAAACTTTTTAACTTTCGTATAAAACTTCGAATAAAATGCCTGACCTAGAACAGGATCACACCAAACTTTGCGGATAGTATACAAATGAAACTTGTATATGCTGCGTGATAGACTTAGATTTATCCATCCATAACGCTATTTTATTAAAATACCTGTGACCAACTCCCCAAACCAGTGTCGATACATAAATGTTTTAAATATCAGGAAGACTTAATATATAATATAATAGCAGAAATATTCTTTAACGTTTGTTAACCATTTTGTTAACAAACGTTAAAGAATATTATATAATATATATAACATAAAATATTTTAGTAAATTAAGCATAATTACAAATGCTATTCAAGACAACAACTTACAAATTACATAACTTATTTATAATAAGCATCGGTCATCGCAAATCTTAGGTTATAAAAAGTAGTTTTACTTAAGAGTCCCACTAAAGCAGTCACCTAAAAAAATTGAAGGAGAGCTATTCGTAGGTGCGTCCGCTACGCACCTACGAATAGCTCTCCTTATTTTATTTTGTAAGATATGCGCAAACCTGCTTGTGCAGTGTTCACAGCTAAAGCATTTTATGATATTAAGTTGATTCGACTTGATGAAACCTGTAAACACCAATGATATTGGCGGTTGATAACAGTACAACAATTATCAATTTTAAAAACAAAAATCCTTACGCAGCAGACAGTTTTTATTGAGCTTCGCTGAAAATCAGTGCTGCAGTACCATACGCTGAGTCGAAGTCCAGAATTTTTTCTTGTTTTTTATTTAAAAAAACCAAGCCTCTCAGTAGCATTTTCTCCTGTATCGTGGGTGCGTTTTACAAACATACATTTCATATGCACAACACAACCAGACCCGAAAAGCAACAATTTGTGTTTTTGCACAAATGTTGCCTCCGGCTGGGAATCGAACCCAGGACCGGTGGCGCAGAAGCCAGGTACGCTAACCACTACGCCACGCGGTCGACGAATTGGCATCACATAACTCATTACTTACTTAATAACACCTTTTTTTATTAAAATGCTCCACAGTAGGATTTCTCCCGTATCGTGGGTACAATGCGTACAGACATCAAATTCACATGCACAACACAACCAAACCTGAAAACCAACAACTTGTGTTTTTTTTTGCACAAATGTTGACTTCGGCTGGGATTCGTACACAGAACCCTCGCCGTAGAAGTCAGATACTCTGACCGGTTCCTTCCCAGTAGTACTATAGAACTGTATGATGCAGGACTTGTGGGAATTTTACATCTCACTAGTTCCATAATACATATACATAGATAATTGTCCACTGATGAACACAGGCCTCCCCCATAGAATGCCACAAAAGTTGGTAGCTCCCATTTTGGGGGGATTTTGCCATATATGCCATGCTTGGCAGGCGGGTTGACAGCCGCAGTTTATTTGTTCAGATGTTCCAGAAAGATGCTGCCGCCCATCTTCTGGTTTTCATTTTCCCTCTTTCGACATTTACGACACCCACGGCATGAGATGGGGTGGTATATTTTCTTAAGCCGCCACACAGCTCAATAATATTGTTATATTCAAAATCATGGAACTACTGACACTATTATTTCCTACTAATACCGTAAATATGTAAAAACTACTGTTTTATTATTATAACACTATAACAATTCGTTTCCGGTTGAAAAACATACTTTAAAATAATTAATAGATTAATAGTAGATATTTCGTTACCAATTGTCTTATATTTTTTATTTAATGCATAAAGTGATGAAACGAGCACAACCTTTACCTGATGGTAAGTGCAACGTCTGCCCATAACAAATGCAGTGTCACCCAGAACATTTCTTTGTGACACCTCACTGTGCCCATCACCCTGAGACACCAGCTCTTAAATCTCATATGCCCAGTGATTACACTAGCTCTCAGTGCACTTCAAACCGAAACACAGTAATGTTTGCACACTACTGCTTCACGGCAGAATAACTGGCCCTGGGGTGGTACCAACCTAGACGGATTCCTGCATAGGAATTCTACCACCAGTAGAGTATTTATGTTTATATTAAATCATAACAATCGTAGGCAATGTTTTAAAAACACTTTATATCTGCGTACCGCTGGTATTACAAATTTTAAAAATAAAGGATAAAGTAGTCGTTCTTTGATATACCGCACGGTGCATCGCTAGAAAACTAGGGACTTCCTGGACAGCACACCGATTTAAACCGCACACCGGTAGGAAATATTTGTCACTTAGTAGTTCCACGATTTTAAATATTACTGTATTATGGAACTAGTGAGACGAAAAAATTCCCTCAAGTCCTACATACAGTTCTGTAGTGCTACTGGGAATGAACCCTTCTGACGGTGAATATATATGAAGTAAGTATAGTTGTTGTAGAATTAACAATATTAGTCCCATTCAAGCAAAAAATCAACGATCAAAATTAAGGAAAATCAATTACATAAAATTGACTAAAACCGTTTTAGGTATTGCTGAAGTCGCAGTCACTTAACATATTTTGACGTTTATTTCTTACAGGTGAAAAAATTTTTTTTTTCCATTCACGTTTTTTAGGAAAACTAGATTTACTCTTAATTTGATATACATACATACATAAGATCACGACTGTATCCCATAAGGGGTAGTCAGAGACTGGGCACTCACTGCAAAAGCAGATGACTGCCACAATCCGCGTTTCACCAAAACAATATAATGCACTTGGTGTGATAAGTGGTGAGCCCATCGCACCCTGCGCTGTTGGGTGCACAGTGCCGTTTAATTCCTTACTCGCCTTTTACGAGATCCATTGGATGAGATGGAGTGGTAGTATTCTTTTAATGAGCCGCCACCACACGGCTCACTCATTAGGTATGCATCAAATTAAATGTTGGAAACCCCAGCGGAGACGCATCTTACTTCTTGTGGCATTACCAATCTATTCGACTTGGTGTGTGAATATTTAGCTTGCGCAAAATTATTGTTCCTGCAGTACTTGATAATTTTTAGAATATATGTTGTAGCATTTCTAAATCTTTAGCCAGTAGGTTAAGAATATGCTCAGAACATCAGTACGTAAGTATAGGTACATTAACTTCTCTCCGCCATTGTCACAAAATAATTTCATAACAAACATCTCTATGACTATATATTTTGTAATAAATGTCCTGGTACATATTCTATCAAAAATACGGCCTGTTCTTATATGAACGTGCGGTATCCGTTACCGCCAAAGAAAGCGGGGTGATATCCTGTCGGATATTGTAAAATATAAATCACACCCCATAAGTTATCAAACTGATCCACAAAAAAAAATAGTACTGTTAATAAAAAAGATAGTAAGTTACACGCAATCGCGGCGGCACCACATACTATCAGATGTAGTACGTCGTCTGGGTCGATTTTCGGCTTGCGATACTTTTATGCCACACATGTTTATAAATGTTTTTTTCATTCTCGATACTAACCCCACTAACTCCTTATTACAACTTTTACACCGCTGTGTTAAACTTTCCGCAAGCAGATTTTTTTATCAAAATAAACCCATACAGCATCTTTTTTATTCCGGCCATTTTGTTGTATTAAGGCTTTCACTAATTAACCACGAATTTCACGAAATCACGAAATCATTTCAGGGAATACCCGAACTGTGTAAAAAAAAAAAGAATTGCACGTGTGTGTGCGCCGTAGTTTACGAGTATGTTGGGGAAGTCCCTCGACACTTTTCGGTTGAATTGGTTGCTTTAAAAAAGGTAAGGTGGTTGGGGGGAAGTCCGAATGGATTTTGAAACAGTTGGAACGATGTTGTAATTATATATTTTCCACGCAGCCTGAAAATGATTTCATACATGTTCATTGATTCTTATTGATTACCAATTTTTCGTTGTATTCTGTAAAACGGCCTTTGTTGTGTGAGTATTTAAGTAAAAGCTAAGAATTTTAGACGTTTTCTTTACAATTTCGAAACATAATGATTTCTTATATTTACGCGAATATTACACATTTAATAAAACTACTTTTACGGATTTTATCGCGTTAAATTTTTAATCTATTAACCCGTCGTTTCGAGTAAGTATTTAAATATCGAAATAATTCAAGATACAAGTTAAAGTGATGTAAGCTGGTGAAATAATATGGCAGCTTAAGTTAGAAATACGTATATTAGTTTTATGTTAAAATTTCGATTATCGATGTTAAAAAAAATTTACGTTAGGAAAGTAACAAGAGGAGCGTAACGCCTAGAAACTATGATTATAGTTTGGCGACGAAGAACTTTGTAATATTTCTGTAATCTTTTGTTGGAATTAATAAAAAAAATGTACTGGTTGTAGGATTCCTATGCAAGCATCCGTCTTGGTAGCTACGACCGCAGGGCCAGTTACATATTCTAAAATATGTACTTCTTACTGAAAATAGGAGCATAAAAATTAAACGTGAATCATTATTTTAGAACTACAAAACTTTACTTTTCAAAGTAAATTAACATATCGTCGTCACTACACAGTACGAAGTCCATCAAGTAAACTTAAGTTAAAGATTTTTATGAGTTTTTAAAAATATCACTATTTAAAAGATTTGTCCGTTTTCTATAAATCCAACAAAGTATTTCCAAGTTTTTCGACTATAACGTCTCACGAGTACTGAATCCTTTCTTCATCTCTTACATCTGTATTTTCAATCTCATCATTTTGTATGTTTTAAGTCTTTGGGTCCGGTATTTTTGTTTTGTTCTTCAGTCTTTAATTCAACAGATTCAACTTTATCTTTATTTAATTTAAAGCTTATTTTTATGTTTGACGTGGCACCGACGTCAAAATTATAAAAAAAAAAAAATATTACAAAACTATGTATAACAATCAAATCTACAATCCGTCAAACAATAAATTTAATGCTTTATAATTACCATTTACTGTTTTTTCATGGTTGATTTGCTGCGTTTTGAAGTCTTAAAACAACAATTAAGTGTCAAAATAACTATTTAATTAAAGTAATAGTTGACTTGGCGCCAACTCGAAAAGTGGCGATAGTGTTTTAATTGAATTTTGTAATTTCTGTGTCATATTGAGCTTTGATGTTTAATTTTGATAGTTTATTATGCAGCAAGTGCTCGTAAAAGTGTAGAGTAATTGGAAAATTCAATTCAAGACTAAAATTGCCATTTTCGTTTTGTCTCCATCAATTCAGCAAATCAACTTCATCGCCATTCATTAGTCCAACAAATCTTCAGTAAAAGTGAACTATCATCTTACTGTCGATCAAACCAAATTCCTTATTATAATTAAGTTATTACTCGACATTGGCAATTAGGACTCGATTGCTAGGAAAAAAGAAGACGCTAATTACATAATAAACAATATTTTACATAATAAGCGCATATCGAAGATGCTAATTGCATAATAAGCGTATATCTTTACAGATATGCGCTTCTAAAGTTTTAAAAAGAGTATGTGTCAATAGTTCTTTTTTATTACGAGTATGTTATTGGTTACTCGCAATTTCCCACTGCGTGGTCCGACAAGCACTAGACCGGTTTTTATTTATATTTTCTTTTGGTATAATCAGTCAAATAAATCCGACTCAACAGTTTTGAGCAAAGCTTAGTTGCAATGCTACGCGGATTATAAAATACGAACAAAGAATGAACGACAGTAAAGATATTATTTATCGTTATTTCATGCCTATCAAATAGCGATTTGTTTGCGCTAAAAGAACGGCGGCAAGACGGAAACCGAATCGCTTTCTTCATCAACGTTCACTTCCTTGTTACAAACAATATGTACATTTGCGGAAGAATGCGATTTTTTGATTTGAAGAAGAAAGCGATCTAATGAAAATCGACAGTTAATGTTCGGGTCAGATTTGCTATAAATTATTTGTCACCAACGACATATTTATATTTGGCTAAATCCTTGAAATGCCTGTGGTTTTTGTAACAAACATGCGACTCTGCATTAATAAGTGTCCTAATTAATTTTATTTTAATTAATATTTTATTGGCTATTATTTTCTGTGCAGAATAAGTTTCAGGTTTTATTAATTTCAAAAAGTACATTTGCACCACGTTGTAAATATCGTCTTTGTTGTTTAAAAAAAATACTTATGTACTATTTTACTTCTTCTTCTTTATGTTCCCGGCAATCAGCTACGAAATCGAGCCATTTAAAATGAGCACTCGGCCACTAAGCTACCACGACTATTTGTGCAGTTAAATGTTAACATTAATTTATTACGTTTCATTTGTCATGCCTGTGTCATTTGCTTGTTGACATTCAAGCGAAAGTACAACTAAAACGCTATGCCATTCCTTTGTAAGGTCAAAATTTTCCTTTCCGAGACTGGCGTCTCGGTATTATAATATATTATTCTAAAACAAGCTCGGCCCGCTTAAATATACGTAAATATACAAGCTTTTGATATATTACGATGCAAAAAGTCCAATTATGCTATATATAAAAGGTGCTTTTTACCAAGGCTATTTATAATAGGTGTTAATGTCGATTGCTTGAGAACATCTTTTATTTTATGCCACATAGACAGAATGTTCTTTATTTATTATTATGTATTGTTGATTGTGCTCAATGACATTTCACATTTGTATAGTAGCTTCTTGATAACGTGCTTGAGACGCTTCTTTTATATGAATGTATGTAAATATAATTTATGTAATATTTAATTTAAACTGTATTACCATAGAATTTCTATTCAAAATGGAAAATCAAGTTTCTAGTTTTGCCTTTGGAAACACAGTCAGTATCAAAAAACTTGTTCTGACGCCTCCGCATGCCTTCTAAACTAGGACAGATCCGGGAAAACTCGGATTTATTAGTCTCTAGAAAACTATTTCGACTAGTTTGACGTTTAGTTTCAGTTACATTGACGAATGATAAATATTGTAGTTGTTACATTTAAGTTAACTTAAACATTCGTTAACCCGCACGTGTTGAGTCACGACTAGTAAGTATTATAGTATTTATAGCTTCAATGGATTGATTTAGTGAGATGGCTTCAACGGATAGATTACAGATATGTCAATGTCACTTACGAGCGGAACTGTGTGAAATTAAAATCTTACTAATTTTGCAAACATTTTAAGTAAACTATTTTAGTTGTTAACAATATATTGCAATTCATTATAAAAAAAATGCAAATCTGAAAAATCAACAGAAATGACGTACTCTTAACGTTAATAAAAAATCGTTTTCCATATTTGAAAAAAAGTTAGGAACCACAGTTTAACAAGTCAAAGGATAAATCGTTACTGACACTAAACATATAAAAATAAACTATATATTTTCACAAGATGGATAGTTAGATAAGCAATTTATCATAATCATCAACATTTCAGCCCATTAAGATCCACTGCTAAACATAGGCCTACCCCACAGATTCCCACAAAATATGGTCCTGGGCAAGTTCTAGATTCGTTAATGATATGGGATTGTGTATCAGCAGAAGGGCGTTAACATTTTATCCATATACTACCAGAAATATACTGATCGACAAACAATCTCCGTCACGATTATATGGTAGCATGAAACCGACATTGCAAACTTTTGTTATTCGAATCTGGATGTCTGTTCTGTTCTCGTGCTTCCAACATTACATTCAACCCTTACATCGTATTTATCGTTTATACATTTTATAAAATACGCGAACATGTCGATATTATTCTCAGCATACGAAATTTTCTTGTCTTAATTAGAATATCTTTGTGGTCGAGATTGGCCAGGAGGAGGATCTCACTATCCCTGATCGTTCAAAAGCAAACGATATTTCTTTTTTTTAATACGCAGTATATCTCCTTAGTAAGGAATGATAGACCATAAGATTGTATCTATCGAAAAATATGTTAAGTGACGTACCACAGCGAGTAATATAATAATTGAACTATCTCCTCCTTCATTTTCAGATGGAGAGGCAGCGTGTACAAGCTAGTGTGGCGCGAGTTACTTGCATATCTCACACTGTACTACACGATCAATTTATTGTACCGATTCGCACTAACCGAACCACAACAAAGGTAAGTATACACGATCCATGAAATGATATTTTAGATTAACCATTGAAAGGCCAAGCAAGAATGTAGTGTTTGTTAATATATGTATAAAGATATAGTTATAATAATTTTTGAATGATTTGTCTTGTCCACGCGGAGTCTGATCTACGTTATTTCTAAAAAAGTGCATACCATTTTATGAAACTTATATGTCGTCATTAAGCCTCATTAACAAAAACTTTACTCTGTTTAATATATACTAATTATAGTATATTATAGCAATATAATATAAAATATACTTTTCGAATTACTAATTCATTAATTAAATTCGAAACGTTTAGAATCCTAAAAATTCAATAGGTAGATATCCACAATGAATCTTCTACTCGCCATTTTTTGTCTTAATAATTATTTGCAATTCTTGGTTGGTTAATTATTTATATGCGAATGCTATTTTTGTGAATAACTTATAATGCAAATACCGTATAATAACAGATCCTGAAATCATAAAGTCGTTTTGAGTGACGTATTTACGTTTCAACGAGTGCGAATCATTAAACAGGTTTTGTTTCACAATGGGCTTCCGGAACGCGGCAAGATATCACACCAAATATTTTCTACGTAAACGACATCGTTAATTTTTTCCGTGAAAAATGTTTATTGTTTAAAAATATGAATGACTAGACGTTAATCTTAAGTACCTAGTGATATTTGGATATTTCTGCCTTATAATGGCGGCGTAAATAATAAAATCTCTGAGCTGGGAAGATGCCTTCATCAAGAACTACTTAGACGTTGATGATTCGATAATAATTCACGTATAGCCCGACCAGTGTAATAAAAAAGTATTAGATGCGCTACAATAGGCTTTCATGGAGCATACTAAATATAGCTAAGCCGATGTGAATAGGCATTATTTTATTTTAAAACTGAAATCATAGGGTAACGACATCAAGTTGTACTGTATTTTAAATAGATCATAATCAAAATCTGAATATAAATGTTCTCATTCTGGATAGAATTCCGAAGAAATACAACGACTCATTTTCAGCCAGAAACCAAATATAAATACATATTTTTTTGCAAAATTAAAGCTAACATATATACTCGCTATGCCATGTAGCAGTTGGTCATCATAACCAGTAAAACGACAATATTGTCTGACGAAATGAAGTCTAATTCATCAGTGTTTCCAGTGTGAAATACTTTCTAGAATGTCTAATATGTTTTCTATATATTTATTTTACGACTATAAATTGTTGTCGGAATTTTAATGCACATAAAAACTTTCAAATGAGTGATAGAATATATCGCGCATAGACAAACACGAATATAACTTATTCGTCTGTGACAGGGGCAGATGATATTTATTTAAAGCTAGTATTGTTGGTAAAACAATTAAGTTCCGATGATTGACGAAACATCGGAACTAATTCGACATATACCTAATTATAGGCAGGCAACGCCGCAAGCTTATGTTAGTTCATATTTGTATGAAACAGCGTTAATGATGTGTCGCGTGATGAGTGCGGAAGATGATAGGTAAGCGATGGTAGATCAATTACCTAAAACCTTGTTTTCGACACATTGTTGATTCATCTATAAGTCCGCTAAAACACATCGTTATATATGAACGAATATTTAGTTAATCAACTTTTAAATTTACGACTGATGATAGGCCTTCTATGCAGAAGTCCGTTTAAGTAGGTACTCACCACGGTGTCAGTTCGATAATTCACAATAAAGATTTGTCAATCCAGAAAGTTTTGCCAGTATTTTGTTTATCAGTTTTATATGTATTGGGTACTTGAACTTTCCGTCGTGTATTGATAGATGCCGTTAACAGTACGAGTGCGGGGTAGTTTAAGACGTTTACGTGTGCGTTTACATGTCCGTGTACGTTGTAGTGTAAGAGGTTAAATCCTTATGACGGTAACGCGTCTATATAGAAGTTCTGTAAAAGAGCTCTGGAATTCAGTATATTTCATTTTATATTGCATTGATATTAACAAATTTTTATTACATTGAAAATGTCGCATTTCATGCCTACAAAACAGCATATGTTGCAGCGGCAGTTGAGAGCGTTATCAATATAAGCTTCCTGCTTATTCTCTGCAACAATTTTCAAATATGACAATTGTTGCAGAGAATAATTTCAGCGGTTTATAGACGGTGACTAAGACGTGAAAGACAAAGAACGCTCTGACACCTCAAAAAATCTTCTAATTTTAGAGCTAGAAACATTATTGAATGAAGATTCACATAAGATACTTAAGGAATTGTCAACATTATTAAGTGTTGATGAATCAACTATTAGCAAACGTTTATAAGCAATAGGACTTATTCGTAAGCAAGACTACTGCGTGCTACATGTTTTGAAAACACATAAACGAGTTGGTAAAACCAAATGAAACCATCACTACTAATCATTATCGAGAATAAACAGTCCATCTTAATCGAGCACAAGCCAAATAAACGTTAGCACTACCTTGCTCCGTCGGATTATCATTTTTATTCCGATCAATGCAATATCTACTTTTTATATATCTTTTGGAGCAGCACTTCACTGCTTATGAAGATATACAAAATTGCTTCAAAAGATCAATTTTTGAAATAATTGTTCTTTCCTATATATTACCCAAAATGGCATGCACTACACACACAACAACTAAACTATATACATTATACTCCATCTCTATTAATCTTTATGAAATTGTGATTAGATTAATTTAATTTTTTTTTTGTAAATTTATTATAAAAAAAAATGATTTTTGAAAAATTAAAAATTTTGAAGAATATTTTTGAAAAATTAAATTAGTTGACCTTCAATGTTTGCTCTTGAAATATCATTGTAAACAGATTATGAAGCTGTCGAGAATCAAAATTTCCATAACCTGTTAACATATATGTCAATAAATGTGATAAACTAGCACCGGGCTGTCTATAATAAATTGCCTTTGTAGCCCATACATACATGATACATACATGCATTCTTAACGAAAAATCGAGATCATAGAATACATCGTTGCCAGTAAACGGACCTTTGGCTATACCAGTACAAAGTTTCTTAAATCGTCGATACAAAACTGGATTTACTTCTTTATACTTAGATCTTTTCTGTACAGAAAACACTGCGCATTATTACGATTTGAACAGTGATGACCAAAGTGAATCAAGTCGATCGTATGATTTCAGTTAAGCCCTCTGTACCTACATAGGTGGGTACAATTTCCAAGTATCTTGGAGCATTTAATGCTTATTATCAGAAGTTGTATTTCCATATTAGAGGATAAATCACGTCAATCATCATAAACATGAGTAAATTTATTGTCTTATATTTTACTTTTTCCACTTGGCAATGATGCCAGATATTATTGGCTAAGCATCCATTCGCTTTCACTTCCTGCTTAATTCTAGGCCAAACTGGAAAGACACAGGTTCCCCTCTAATAAGTTCAAATGTTCTTTTATCAAACATTTGTTTTCATTTTATTCTATTAATACCCCGTTATCATGCTCTGTATACTGATATACTGATTACCTGTATTTGAATTTAGAAACAGATTTATTTATTTTGTTTTCGAACCCATCGACGGAAAAATCGTAGCTAATTAATTCTGTATCAAAGTAACATTCTATGAAGTTCCCTGCTGAATGGAAATAAACAAGTTACTCCAGTGCAGTTTGGAGAACTTGTTATGCCTTCGATTTTTTATTTCGTGGTCTTTTTAGAATCCTCCGCGATTCATTCTTTTGTTGCCGTGGATAGAAATCAACACTTAAATTTAGCGATGCCTCCAGCTTAATTTTGTAGATAATAAAAATATAGATATATAATAACGATTTACCACTGACTCCTCACGCTATCTCCGAAACTACAATACCTATTGACTTGAAAATTGGCATACATATTCCTTTACCGATGTAGACACCCACTAAGGACGGATTTTGTGGGTCAAATGGGTTAACGGGCTGGTGCTGTTTCTCTATACAGACTTTAACAATAATAACTTTCGTGCGATGCCGAGACGGGACAGCTAGTATTGAATAAATAAACAGTTCGAAATATACTATTAATTTTAAAATAGACACATTATGAATAAATAACTACTTCGATAAATAAATTAAATCAATTTAGCTCTCCTAAAACGACCTCGGGGTCGGTGTAAGTATCTAAAATTAAAAATTCTAAATCTATTTTAATATATTCTCAGATGTCTCTATCTATTGAATGGGGCAAATTAATATTATTTCCATTTAAAAGAAATCTACAAACGTTGGGCAAGATTGGAAACAATCAAAATCAAAATACAAACACGCTTATTTCCCATGTAAGGGGTAGGCAGTAACTACACCCGTAGCCCACTTTCCGCCACCGCGGTAAACGAGACGTGACGAGTGGCGAACCACATCGCCGCCAAAAAATTCTTACTCGCCATTGCGTTCCCACGAGCAAGATTCGAGAATCCACGTACGTTCGCTTAACCCACAATAGATTAACTATCCTAAGTGCAGTGTCGTTTACTTTGAAAGGCAGTTCTAATTTACATAGCGTAAATTGAAGGTTAAAACTTATGACTAACGCTCATTATAACGGGGATGCCATCCACATTAAACACCAATGCCATAATGTTACCAATTAAGTTGCTTAAATCACAGTATTTCAGTAAGAGTGTATATATACTTTGCGACAAAAAATAAAGCACAATGTGCTTATTTCATAAATTCTCAGTTACACCCACTATTAATAAATAAGCAATAAGAAAGAAGAGTGAAGTGAAGATTACGTAGTTTCAAATATTTATTCTGGTCATAGGAATGCAGAGATGTTTAACCTTTAAAATAAACTATTGAAATTTTAAATTAATAAATATATCGTGACAGAATACAACACTCCCCATCCCATCCCGTAAGTATTGTCAAGATCGAGCCTGAAGAAAATCTCCTTCCTTCCGACGAATTATAAGAAAATTCTGCCAAAACAACCATTTGATAAGTGCAACTCCTGCGCAACTATGTTTTGCGGCCTCTCCCAGAAACGCCTGTATAGTACCGCCTCTGTAACACCGCACTGAGTTAGAATCTTAAGCCTCGGTTCTGAAGTTAATAATAGTTCTAAGTAATTAAGCTAGTTTCAGTTTGAAGAGCAGTGTTTGAGGGATTTATGTATACGTATTATATATATATATATATATATATATATATATATATATATATATATATATATATATATATATATATATATATATATATATCTATATACATATATATATAAATTTATATTTATATACGAGTATATAATTGTCGGATGTGTGAATTGCGCCTCCATTGTGGTGGCATAAGCGATATTTCTACGTTTTAAGTAACATTCAAAATCCAATAAAGGCATATTATTTAAATGGCTATCTTAAAGTATGCATTGTTGTTATCACAGAAGTTGCTTAAATAAATATGTTGCAATATTGTTTCATTAGTCATTTTTCTTAAGGAAGTTGCTATGGTATTACTTGCTTTGCAAATTCGCACTTTTGTTGTAAAACTTTATCCGTGCTCAAATATTTTGCGAGTTATGAGTGGCTTACACAAATAAGATGCAATCGCATAGCGGTTAGTCATTAGGTTTTCCATATTGTGTACTTTACAGTAACATTACACTGTACGGGGAAGGTCTTCGTAGCGTGTCATATATTTGTATTTGCTTATATAATTTTGTGTAATACTTACATTCACACCCCTAGGACCCGATCACCGATCGCTTTGGAAACCAAGTTTAATAAAACCACGTTTTATTTAACTGAGTTCAAATGTATCATTTGATCTCGGTTTCTGTCTAACCGATTTCACCAGCTCCATTTTGATCGCGTTTAGAAAAACGAAGTTTACATGAAATATCTTCACAAAATTAAACAAAACTCGATGTTTTTTATATTTTGCGACATCAAACAGCCTGTTTTTATGCAACCTATGCATAAAACAAACAAAAAACTATACGAATAACATTTTTTTTTTGTTTACATAGTTGTGCAATTGACAATGACAGCTCTCTAAACGCGTTTAAAGAGTTGAACGTCGAAAATTGGGCGTTCTGAATATTAATCGCGTTTAGCTTTAACTGTGTCATTTGATGTTGATGAAATGCAAACTGTAGCATTGAACTCAGTTAAACGCTTCAACTTCGTTTAGCTTTAAATGATCGGATTTATTTTCAACGGTGAAATCCGCCCTAAGTCAAGAAGATTAAGTTTCCTGTCTTTTACAGTAAATGTTCGATTTACCACATTCCCTTTATTGATACGCTGAGAGCGCGACTTTGAACGCGTTTAATTTATAACAAGTATTTCAGATTATCATCATCATCGTCATTTCAGCCTATCACTAGTCCACTGCTGAACAAAGGCCGCCCCCATAGATTGCCATACGTTTGTAGTTCAGATTTACAATCCACAACTTATGCAAATGAAATGTACATCGAATTAGGTATTATTTTTAATTTGAATCAGTTATAAAAAGACAAACAGAGTAAACATAAGATACTTCACAAAAAATTTAATGTCAGATTTTTTCAACTAAACGAATATGTAGCAGTAAAAGTATATAGGTAAATGTGAACATTTGAAAATTACAGACCGATACCATTATTTGATTTATCTGCGTGATCATTTTGATAAAGCGTTTAGCTTTTTGAATTCGAATCTCATCAATGCAAGAATAATTAAGCCTTTTTAGCTATACTAAACCTTGTCCGACTGTACCGCGTAGTATTCATGTAATTATTGAATCAGTCTACATATTTTATATCTATATATATCATTACCCTCTACACAGTCGTCCGTATACTTTTTTATTTTGACTCATATTTTATTGTTTTTCCCTTAAATTGTTTTATTTGATATGTCCACGCTGTGGCTGTGGTACAACGTATGAAGCATATACGAGTATATTTATGATCTAAAATGAATAATAAGTAATCTAATTCTGCAGGCACAGCCTTTGCGTTTGTTTTTCTATCATGTACATGTCTACATATTTAGATGTAGCGACGACTAAACTCCTGGATTAGTGCTATATTATGTACAGTTTCACGCATTTCATTACTTTAAATAGTTTTAGAGTTATATCTATTCGCATAGTCATAAAAAATAAATAGAAAATAGTTACCTAACCGAAAAGGCGAATGAAAAGTATTTAAAATGTAAATGTAAAAAATTCGTTTTAGTTGTGTTGTCAAAATGTTACCTAATCCAGAATTTCTAAAGCACCTATCACATTATTTCTCCATGCACGTGATTGACTGGAAGAGAATGTCAAAAGGCATTAGGTCCGCCATTTGTATTAATTTCTCATAAAGGTGAATAAAAAGGTGAATTTTATATGAATTTTATTAATTTGTAATAATAGTTGTAATAATAGGAGACTTGTGTCTCAGCTACTATTTAAAATGCAAAGAACGTAACTAAGAAAGAACGCGCACCTTCAACAACTCCTTTTTTTTGGTTGTTATTATATATTCTGATTGCAACTGTAAGATGTAGCTGATTCCAAAAAGGGTCAGAAGGTCGTAATCGTCATTAAATACTGCATAACCTCATGGTTAAATCGAAATTAAATTTTTGTGCACAGTGCATTCGGTCCACGTTCCCTCCATAGCTATAACGAACAAAATGTGATTTACGTAATGAGTATTTATGCACGCAAGTTTATTTGAAGCGGTAAACTATTGCTGCATTATCAGACACGTGCGTCTACTGCTAGTGAAATGAAGAATGTCTAGTTCACACATACAGTTAACTGAGCTTATGAATAATTATCTTGAAATGCAAGAGAATTTTCATAATCTGCACACAAGCACAAATTTATATGTTGCACAGACAGCTTCGACCGGGATTCGAACTTAATACTCACGACGGTTATCAACATGACTATTAAATGAATAAGGAAGAATTTTTTAATAACACTGCTGCAGCTGAATTTATTAGCAATAATGATGGAATTTGTTTATTTAGATTAATCGTCACTCGAAAATGGAATTCCCTGGTGAATTAATATCTAACTAATTGTAAAATATTCGTAACAGCCATGAATGTTAATCATAAAAAAAAAGTAAAATCGAAATAAATTATGAGATGGCCTGCACCTCCTGGGTGACCCGATATTTTGTAAGTTTCTTTTATATTGGATAGAGCGACGAAACGAGCAAAACGTTCACCTGATGTAAAGTGCAACCCTAAAAAATTATATGTCACCCAGAACATTTCTGTGTGACACTACACTGCGCCCGTCACTCTGAGACATCAGTTCTTACGTCTCATATGCCCAGTGATTACGCTAGCTCACAGTGCCCCACAAACCGAAACACAGTAATGTTTGCACACTACTGCTTCACGGCAGAATAACGGGCCCTGGGGTGGTACCTACCTAGACGGATTCCTGCTTAGGAATCCTACCACCAGTTAAAAGCGTGTTGTAGTTACTTTAAAGCTACGAACTAATTTAATTTTCATTATAGGCTTGACTATGAGTACTTTGTCATCATTTCAGCCTATCACAAGTCCGGTGCTGAACATAGGCCTCTCTTTAGATTGCCACAAATGTTTGTAGGTCTCATTTAGGGGGATTTTGCCAGAGTTGCTAGACTTGGCAGGCGGGTTGACAATCACAGTTATTAATTCAGATGTTACAAGAAGGTTCTACTGTCCATCTTTTGGCTTTAATTTTCCCTCCTAAAATAAAATCCGTGTCATAATGTACTCGTAAATATCAAGGCACCCCAGTAATTGAATGTCGATGGTATCATTTAGAGAAAAAAATTATGGTTGTAATGTTCAAATGAGTTTTAATCGGTATGTTCATTTTGTATCATGGTAAATAGAGTTGGACGTAGTCGGTCGCCAGTAAGACCGCTCAGTTTAGTCTCAGTCCTAGTCTTACAATGTCCCTTCAATAAAATAGGCAACCGAAAAAAAATCAATAGTTAATCATTTCATCTTAGGGGATTACTTTTAATGATAGCGTACGCGTTTTATATATTAGGAGATCCTGAAACCGTTTTAAAGAGTTAAAGGGTCACTGCTGAGACGCTATATTGGCGTGTTGTGATAAAAACAATTTGATTACCAGAATGGCGACTGTTCAAAAGGACATGAAAACGGCACCTCAAGATAAAGAAAACGGTGTCACATACCTAGAAAGGAAAACCCAAAAGTACAGACTTTTTGGTACCTGTCTAGATTCACGAAATTTTTACCGTCAATAATTTTGAACTACGTTTCGATCGTGAAACTGACTTAGCAACGTTTTTCATCCCAATGATTGTTTTCCTATAAATACGTACCAAACTGGCACTGCGGTGGTACCCACCTAGACCCATTCCTACATAGGAATCCTACCACCTCTAAAAATGTTTTTGTTTCTATCCTATAAATGTTGCTGAAGGAACGGATTAAGACGAGTGTTCGCTTTGTCTATGACTTTTATTTTTCCATACGACCACGTTCTCATGCTTAAAGGTATAAATCCGAAAATCGCACTGATATTTATACCCGGTTACTAATGTATGCGTTAAATAACGTTGTTAATTTTTGTACGTGATAGTTGCTCATGGCAAAACAAACATTGTAGTACTGTACGGTCTATAAGAACGGAATAAAGGCTTTATTCGTGCAGAATAACACCATAATATGCAATGCTGTCACTACACTGCTCGAGGGAACGCAATGGGGAGTAAGAATTTTTTGACTGTTACCAAAATGGCTACATGGTTCGCGGCCGGTCACGTGACGCTTTTCCCGAGGGCGAAAAGTGGACTATGTGCGTATCCTCTGCCTTCCTCTTATATAGGAAAAAGGCGTGACTGTATGTACGAGTATGTATGTACGTAGTTGTCTATTTTAGGAATTTTTGACATAGCATTTGTTGAACGTTCTTCTGATCTCACTATATACAATTAACATTTTGCCCCGTTGTGGCGTCATAATTAACAATCTCATCTTGTCCCTCAGGGAGTAATCTAAGCTACCTAACAAGTCCATCCGCGGACGTGTCACGCGCGTCTTAATTTTGCATTTTGTTTATTATTATTTTAGTTCATGGCAGTGTAAAGTATTTCTCTTAGTATCTTAATAAGTGATTTAGAAATATCATAGTTAAGATGATCAAGTTTATGTGTTTGCACGCGCTAATCTCTACAGATACTAATCCGATTTGAAAAATTATTTTTACATTAGATAGTCCGTTTATTAAGGAACTAGTCTATTCAAAATCATTATAATCATCCTCCAAGCAGCCCAAAGCTAGGCATAATTGTAATGATTTGCTGTAATCTCTTCGATTCTTCGGATTTGTCGTCATTGGTCTCGTATGTTTTGCCAACTTTATGATATCTACGGAATGAGATAAAGATATGGTAAATCCTTTGTTCTGTTTTGACTCGTGTTTGTAAAATACGCCTAAGGTGGTGCCATGAAAACCTCCTTCATCATTGACTGGACGTAGAGGTATAATCATCACACAACCTTACAAAGAAATATCTAAGCCGGTGACGGGAAGCAATCTTTAAGATCTGCCGACCAGGTACTGTCGTTGTCAAAACGCTTGCAAAATCACCCCTGTTTACTAGAGGTCTATCCAACAGTACTGATAGCATGTAGGTTTCTACTACAGTGTCAGTTATTCAGCCATCAAGCTATGGTTTGCATACCACTGCGTTTCGTTTCAGTGCTCTTCAGGCATAGAAACTAGTGTATTTGAACAGTATGGAGACTACAGAACCAATGTTTTATCCAGCTACACAGAACGTTGTGGTTGATACCACAAATGAACTTGCGTTCATTAATTCCCTTTATTAAAAAAATAAATAAAAAAAAATCTTAATGCATTTTAGAAACAGACTAACGTACTATCATAAATAATGTTGTCACGGTAAACTTTACGAATACCAAATTAACAAAGCTCTAAGATTTAAAAACGTACGGCGAAATAATTTTTTACACAACGATGTAATGATATATAAAAGATTCAGATTTTACCGACCTTAAAGAACGCTAGGAAATTAATCGAATTTTAAATCAAAGGTTTCCAGCGAAATTTCACAAAAAATACGAGTTGCTTTCACGCAAGATTTTTTTGTAACAAATCCAAAATCAGAGAAGCTATCTAAAATAAGTCAAAATTTAGTAACAAGAAGCTATCAAGCGTTTAGTTCATTTTATCGCCTGTGTCTCATGTGATGTACAAAACTTTTTTTGCATATAAAGAATATACAAAAAACGTTAAATATATTTGATATTTACGTTTTTTGTCAATTCAAAACCAGTATGCCATTATGCTTTGTCAAGAATAGTCCTCTCAAAGTCGAGTTATACCAGACGCTTCGCGATACGTACGAGACGGATAATTTAAGTTATGTCTTATCATAACTATACTCGTATATAAGGTCATATAGCGACCGCGTGGTCTAGTAGTCAGATTATTAAATATTTTTTAGAAAGCTGATAATAATGAAGTTTTATTTTAAGTTAATAATTTAAAACTTTTCATCAACATTCATTATTATCATCAGCCAGTAATGATTACTCTGCTTGATATGGGCAACTCCCAAGTTGGAAGTATAATATTTAATTATATAATATTTCTGAAATCTGTTATTATGTTACATAACTGTTAGTACTATATACTAATTAGTTACTGCTTAAATGTTAGTAAGATAATATAAAAAAACATGTGTTATGGTAGTCAAAACAATTTAAGTACTTATATATTTTATGTATTACATATTTATAGGACATATTTTTATTTAACGCTTATGAGTTTTTATAGAAAAATATGGTATGATAAGATAAAGAGAAAAAGAGAGAACACAACGTTAATTAACGCACATGAATAAAAAACGGGTGAATATGACAAGCACTTTTCTAAAAAATTGTACCGTATTTCATAATCATAACACACATAACATTCTTGTGCAGCCTTCCGTAATATGCGTGAATAATCTGAATAATTCTTACAACACTAACACGATAAGACTTAATTTCAACCGAGAGCATTTATGTCGATGATGTTTCGCAGGGTATTCGAGAAAGTTCGGCAATACTTCGGTGCCCAGAGCGAGTCAATACCAATGTCATTTGTGTTGGGCTTCTACGTAAGTCTGGTGGTGAAGCGATGGTGGGAGCAGTACAAACTGCTTCCCTGGCCCGACACACTCGCCCTCTTCATCTCTGCCGGGATACCTGGAGCGGTTAGTAAAGTAAAGACAAGACAAGTATTATTTTTTTATTTATCTTCTTTGCGCCCATTTCCCGTAACCTGTAAATAACTTATAAGGTTTCGTTAAGGATAATATATATGTTCATGAAGTTACAATTCTAATTCAGTGCCAGTTCCAATCCAATAATATGAGTTTTTTTTAAAGCTTGTGATAAAATATACCTATAAGTATTGAAGTTTTTTGTTCTTGTTCCGATCGCTTATCAAGTGTTGAAATCTTGTTTGATGTTTCTGTTCTCATAGGTTACGTAAATATCCATTTGTATAGAGCTCCGTACAAAATAATAATAACATATCGAGTAATGCTTAGGTACTATACTCATACAATTCCTAAGCGTTGGTACTTACTCAAGAGATTACACACGTTCTTCGTAGTGTTCATGTCAACATTAAGAAACATTTTTTTTATTTAACAACTTTTTTGTAAAAAAGTAGTTTAAAAATAAATAAAAGATTTAAATAATAAATCAATTATAGAAAAAGTTTTTAGTTACAGCTAAAATTGAAATGTACTGTATCAGACTTCCTGAAGTTCATTTGAGTAAGCTGGCATATGCCTTTTCATACTCGACCTAAATTTTGTGCTATGTGTTAAACTTATTGGTTGGATTATTAATACATAAAATAAAATTTTACTGTAATCTATTAGTGGTGCTATAAAATATTACTTCAAATCATTTTAGAAAATATATTGGAATTGTTTCTGACTGTGTTGTCATTCTTACGATTGTGTACTTAAGATCGTGTATTATCCGTTTGATAACATCTTCGTTACGTAGGGCGTAATTAATGTCAATTAATTAACGCCGTACAATGCAATCAAGAAAGGTCAAGTTAAGCTGCACAAGCAGCACTCATTTAAGCTACTGCATGCCGCGTCTGCGAAATTGTATTCTGCTGTAGCGTCTGCGAGCGACCGTGACCTTTTGTTAACTTGTTAAATTAATAAAATTACAGTTTCAAATCATTAGTTTTACCTAATGTGTTTATCTGCAATACGAATTTAATACCAATGCTTAGTAAACCGACTCGACCGAACGTGTAATTATAAGAGTAGGTATAAGAGATCAAATTCAAAACACGTTTGTTATTAATAATAACGTAAAGTCGTTTTTTGTTCATTCTTTTCAAAACCCGTTGATGTACCCACTTGGTATAAATGTCTACTACATTTTCGGTTTTTATAAAATGTAATATTTCTAACAATACTTAGGCCCTATGCCTTTGGTTTTGACGGCTTTTAATAAACTATTTAACTATTCCCTAGTATAAATAACGTCACATTGCAAAAAATAATTTTCTTTGTAATTTCCTTCTTGCTCGATGAAAGAGAAAATAATTACCTTTTACATAAACAAATTAGTTTTTTATGTAAAAGGTCCAAATCCATTTTTATTTTTTACAGAAATTTATTATTCAATTAAAGCTAAATGATTTTTAAAAATTAAAGCTAAATGATTTTACATCTTCTCTCTCTATCTCTCTTATATATACCTACCATTGTCGCTCACCAATTATCTCTGACGTCGTATTTACGCCATATTGAAATATTATATAATAAAACTCAGGTCCAGAAGTAGCTCGGAAAACGCTATAATTTGTACGTGCACATAAATTTATGAATTATGCTGCCCATTATTGAATTTAAACTTGAATTGAAACTTAAACTATACAGTAGACAGTTTTTGCCAGCTAATTATTTATATATTATATATAAGTATCATATAGTATGATCAAACTGTTGTATAATCCTAATTGCAAGGCGAACAAATAACAATTTATATTTTTATGCTTCCTAAAGTGAATTATTTTAGGTGGTGAGTAGATTGCCGTGAGTTACTCAGCTAGACTCAAATCTAAGCAGGAAACATACACAAGGTAAAGTATGTTAATAACGAAATTAATTATAACAATTATTGTTGTAATCTTTAATTGCGCCCTTGAATGTTATATGTTGCCACTACTATTAAAAAAAATACCGTCTCTGCGATACACTGTGTCTATTGTTCTTTTTATGATCAAAGTTTCCTTACTAGAGATTTGTGTGTGATTGTATTTTTGCGGTTTGCTTGCATATTAACTCAAACAAAAACGTATCATTTGATACCTGCATATTAGTAATGTCGATTATTTATACCTATTATAATATGTTATATGACCTCATATTGCGATAACCACTTAAAAGCATAACTTGATTTTGTCTTTCACATTATTTTTTACACATATTCATCATAACGTGCTGGTTACGGAAGGAAACTACATCACTACGGTGTAAGAAATTCTGCACTTCAACTTCTAATTTCATATTTGAGTAATAGAACGCAGACAGTAGTTATCAATAGCAGGAGTTCTTCCGGATCAGCAGTATCTATGGGTGTCCCGCAGGGTTCGATTCTCGGCCCATTTCTATTTCTTATTTACATTAATGACTTACCTTACCTAGTAGGGGACAACCATGATATAGTGTTATTTGCTGATGATACATCTTTGATTTTTAAGATAAAACGTCAACTTTTATTATATGACGAGGTGAATAATGCTATTTCAAAATTAGTACATTGGTTTAATGTTAATAATTTGCTTTTAAACGGCAATAAAACAAAATGTATTAAATTCACAACACCAAATGTTAAACAATTAGATGTAAATGTGCTTGTGAGTGGGGAAGAGTTGAGCCTTGTGGATACTGCTGTCTTTCTTGGAATAACTCTTGACGCAAAACTTCAATGGAGCCCCCATATATCTAAACTAGCAAGTAGACTTAGCTCTGCAGCTTATGCTGTAAAAAAAATTTGGAATTTGACTAACGTTGAAACTGCTAGATTGGTTTATTTTAGTTATTTTCATAGCATAATGTCTTATGGTATTTTGCTATGGGGAAATGCAACTGATGTTGAAGTGATTTTTGTTTTGCAAAAGAGGGCCGTAAGAGCTATTTATAATCTTGGCTCTAAAGTGTCTCTTAGGGATAAATTTAAAGAAATTAATATCTTAACCTTGGCCTCTCAATATATATTTGAAAACGTTTTGTATGTACACAAGAACATAAACCAGTTCACTAAAAAAAGTGATGTTCATAATGTGAATACCAGGAACAAGCACAAATTAATTATGCCAGTTACCCGACTTCACAGAGTCAGTAACTCTTTTATGGGGCAATGTATACGTTTTTACAACAAAATCCCAGAAAGTGCTAAAAGTCTTTCAATCAAAAAGTTTAAATTTTATATTAAACAAAGACTTCATAAAAAGGGTTATTATAATATTAAAGAATACATAGATGATGATAACCCCTGGGAATGAGGTGATCGCCGCCAAGCCATTTCTACATCTTTATAATACAGCTATTGTAATACAGTTATTGTACATTATTTTAAAAATGAAAAAAAAAAAAAAAAGCCCGCTGGGTTTCTTACTGGTTCTTCCCAGGACAGAGGCATTTTTGCGAACCAGTGTAGCTTAAAAAAAAAATGACATTCAATAAGTACTATGTAAATAGTCTATATTGAATAAAAATTTATTCTATTCTTCTATTCTATTCTATTCTATTCTTGTACTTTCGTAAATATCAAGTAAATATAATTTTAAAAATCATTTTTTTACTTCTAATAATTCTAATGATGACGTTGTAAGAAAATCTCCCGCCCCGTCACCTAATGCGTGTCGTTAGAATCGATTAAGGCGAATAGTTAACTTGTATAATATCTACGCGATGCAGTAAAGTTATTCACCATATGGTACATAAGATAACAAAATAGTATTTAATGATTGAGAGTTTAGAACCTCGTAATAAAGCAAGTGTGTAAAAAAGATAATTTGACTGATATTGGTCATCGTGCGCTTGCATAAAACAATTCTTTTTTAAGCTATGTAAATTGCGGAATAACCTGCTTAGCAGGTAAAATCAATGCAAGGATACAAAAAATAAACATCAGTAATAACTGAGACGCTGTCGGAAAAGCAATGTTCCTTTTGAGGAACATTGCTCGAAATTCGGTGTCCATGTAATTATGCTTTAGTGTATGAGATACTAGAATGGAAAAGGTGTGCAAATGTCGAAATAATTCAAGAAAAAAATTGTTGAAACCTCTTACAATTCTAAAAGCGAATCAAATTAAAAGTAACGCTAGAAAGAACGTATAAAGTGACCGACGTAGGTAGCTGTAGAATTTGCAAATAACCCGACTCTTGTGACGTAAATCAGTAACCGATTTATTATTCTACTAGCTGATGCCCGCGACTTGGTCCGCGTGGATATAGGTTTTCAAATATCCCGTAGAAACTGTTTGATTTTCTGGAATAAAAAGTATCATATGGCCGTCTCTAGGATACAAGCTATCTCTGTGCCAAATTTCATTACGATCGGTTAAGTGGTTGAACCGGGAAAGGTAACAAACAGACAGATGAAGTGAATATTTGATATAATTTCGGTGATGTTTTTGCCGTTAGCCGTTGTGGCTTATACAGCTTTATCGGATTCGGTTAGCTGTGCTCGCGAACCCAGCCCAACCTATATACATAAACAGAGCTTCATATTACAGCTGAACTCGCGGGCCAGGTGAAAACTTTGTATCTTTAGTTATTTACAACGGTCATTTGCACAACAACGCCATCTATTGATAATGCTAATTAACTTTGACGGCGAAAATACGTAATTAACTTTTATTTTATAAGAATTATATTGTTTGTAAGAAAATATAATAACATTTTTTCATTGGCTGTGTTTCAAGTTCAGGTGTAAGTTTAATACTATAGAACTTTATTTTACATCTTTTATTACCATTTCTTAGATTACTTAATTGACTCATCGTCACCATTGAATAAATTCGTAAACTTCAAATACTCATAACTTTTTATACAATGAACGGATTTTAACAAGACAAAGACTAAATATAACAGGACGATACCCTTTATAATTTTTTCGAAAAATTTCGTACTAAGTTTTTCGAAAAAATTTAGTGCTTTAGGCGTGATGTGTTCACAAACAAACAGACAGACTTTTCTAAAAATGATAGAAATGTATTAAGTTAGGTACTTATTTTAGCCTCCCTCAATGATTTTTATCCCAAAATTTTTAAATGTACAGACACGTAAAGTTTACAGATTTATTATATGTATAGACTAATACAACAGATAATAAAATAAGAAATTTAAATCATTAATCATTCCGAAGACATCAATGATGAACTATCAGATAGATTAAAATGTTTATAATTCGTTTTTTAATGTAGGCTGGACAATATTTACACTACGAATGCTCGCTTCGTAGTCTTCCGTAAGTTTTTTTTTGTTATTCTTTACACATTTTAGATTATTATATATATACTGGTGGTAGGATTCCTATGCAGGAATCCGTAGGTACTACCCCAGGGGCCAGTTATTCTGCCGTGAAGCAGTAGTGTGCAATAATGGGCACAGTGTGGTGTCACACAGAATTTTTCTGGGTGACACAGCATTTGTTATGGACAGACGTTGCACTTACCATCAGGTAAACGTTTTGCTCGTTTCATCACTTCATCCAATAAAAAAACGTATCATATTTTTTAAATAAATAAAATATTGATAAAAAAAAGTTGTAGTTCGGATAATATTACTAAATATAATTTTGACGTATTATTGAGATTTAAAAACAAATTTTTGGAAAAAGTACGTAAAACTTTAAATCAATTTAAAATAAAAAATATATTAAAATCTAAAAACAACAAGTTTTAGTTTGTCCGATTTCTAAGTTATATTTATAGTCACATTCACGAGGTGCCAAATACATAACATGGAGGTTATATTTTTAGTGATAGGACGGGGACAAAATCTTTTCGTGCTTTGTACTAATAAAGTTATATATTTTGTGGCCTGTAGTGTTTGTACCTGTCTGCTTTTGATATCATTGGAATTTTCTTAAAGGTAAATAAAAAAGAAAAAAGTATAATTCGCCATTTTTTCTTTGTTTTTCAGTCAGTGAAAACTAGAGAAGATATGGTAAATTTTGATATTTTTTTCCATACAACGCTAGCCACAAAATATGTGCCGTTAATGGGCCTAATACAATGTATTAAGATAATTCAAGTATTTCCAATCTGGGAATTTCAATGTAAAACGTGCGATCTGTGAAAAAAAATCGAGTGATATCGACAAGTCAGTAATTGCGGCATTGTTAAAGAATTGACTAGGAATAAATCACAAAACTGGGACACCACGATCTTTTATGATGAACACGCCGGACCGGACGGACTTCAGCCACTTTAGTTTGGCTGTCGATGTATTCACTTCGTAGACCTGATCTTGCAATTTCAGATTCAGATGATTGACATCAAAGGAGAACAGTCAAAACTACTTGTAGTTTTTGGTGTACTATCCTCAAAACGGCAACAAATTGTCAAACATTTTTTTTTACTGGTGGTAGGATTCCTATGCAGGAATCCGTCGGTTTGAAGGGCACTGTGAGCTAGCGTAATCACTGGGCATATGAGACTTGGGAACTTATGTCTCAGGGTGATGGGCATAGTGTGGTGTCACACAGAAATTTTCTGGGTTATACAGCATTTGTTATGGGCAGACGTTGCGCTTACCATCAGGTGAACGTCAGGTAAGGCCTCAGTAATATCGGACCTATGTTGAAGGGTTGTCGCGTCGCCCTCTCAAAGTCAACTACAGTCGGTAATATTTTATAAAGAATAATAAATATTATTATTAACTGGAGGAAACTGGAGTTCCGTAACCGAAACTATAGGAATCCGAAATAAAAATTTATCCGAAACCGTAACCGAATCTAATATAAAGTTTCGTTTAATTTCGAATAGCGGCACAGTATAAATGAGATTTCGCCCGGCCGAGCATACACTAGCCGCGTCACTTGCATTGTTCAGATGATTTTCATTATCTCTATTGCATAGTTATTCTTGAGCGATTACTATTACTAAGATAAAAAAGTATTTATTTAATACAATTATATATCTGGGCACAACTATAAATCTTGTTCAATTTGGATGGTAGCTGTAATAATCAGTTTTAAGGCTAATAGTTTTTTAAGACAACATTTTTAAAACTTATCAGTGTCAAATCTTTTTCGCTGCGTCTGTGTGACCTCGTGGACAATTTTTGTTAAAGCCTGTATCTTCAACACTATGGAACCAAGCCCCATTATATGGGTACTCAATTTTCTTAATGTCGTAGTGTCAATGTAACCACGTCGTTAGAATTTTGGAAGCTTATATCTCCGAGTCTATGGAGCTCCTCTAAATACCATTTACCTTATTAAATGATGTAGCGAATAATTTTAATTCCAAATATATTTTCACTTTGTATTTTTATAAATTATTGTTTATACTAATAATATTAATGGCGATGTTAATCAGAAATAAATAAATAAATTTATAGATATTGTTTACATGTGACAAACTGCGGCGACAATGTCTAGCTTCGATCACCGAAACTGTCTAGACGTCGGCATTTAACAAGAGATCAAAGTCAAACTGCATACAGTAGGCTGACTCCTTTGATCTCATTATACTATTACTTACTTACTTATATTTCTTTACACTTTTATTAAAAAAAATGTACTCAATGCATAATGAGCGTATTAACTACGAGTATAGCAGGCTGGCCCTCCCCCTTTTGGCGACGCCCTTATTCAGCTGTGTATAATTGATACTCCTAATAACATTTGACAAGCGGTGTCAAAATTAATGAACACCATATTGGTCATAGAGAAACACACTTATACTTGATATAATGAAATCTATGCATAACTTACGTATTTCATTTGATAACCATTGACAATTCGAGACTCATGTGTTGAATGGTATGGTGCCGTGTGGTGGGGGCTCGTTAAAAGAATACTACCACTCCATCTCATCCAATGGATCTCGTAATCACTGTGCACTCAACAGCGCATGGTGGCGATGGGCTCACCACCTATCACACCAAGTGCATTATATTGTTTTGGTGAAACGTGGATTGTGGCAGTCATCTGTTTTTTCAGTGAGTGCCCAGTCTCTGACTACCCCTTATGGGATACAGTCGTGATCTTATGTATGTAGTTACAATAGCTTTATTACGCCAACCAGTTATTTAGTCAGATTTTTAATTAGATATAAGATAATGTCTAACCACAGTTCCGTGTAAAGATGGCATGAGATCCAAGAATATGAGCTTATTAGTTTAAAAGATAAAGCAAAATAGAAGGTCAAAAATAAATCCAGGGTAATTCTGCAGAAATTGGTTGTACAGAGAATAATGCCATTTGTCGGAAAGGCTTATAACATAACTGCGATCGGACCCTGCACACACATATAATGCTGCCTACCACAGCCCAAGGAATGCACGTAGGGACTCAATAACTGAAACATGTTTCTCAGTTACCAATCAAACAAATAGAACATACATACATAAATATAGTCACGCATTTTTCCCATATAAAGGATAGGCAGAGGCTACATACATAGTCCACTTAGCGCCCCCGCGGTAAACGTTGCGAGTCAAATTATCTGACTCCGTTGCGGTCTCACGAGCGGTATAGTGACAATTGTTCCATATTATAGTGTTAATCTTCACGAATAAAGGCTGTCCGTACAATACTTTAGTCGCTTCTTACGACACCTCGGTAGGAAAGAGGTAGGTGCTATTCTACACTGCCAGACACTTTTCGGCAAAAATAACAAATAAAGAAGCTTAGTTTTGTAAAAAGAAAATTATTTATATGAGGATACTTTTAACGGATTCTAAGGTAAGGCCGTTACGTATCTAAACAACTAAACCTTTCCAATTAGCATAGAATACGCCGACGTACCTTCTTACAAAATCGATCCCTAAAAATTGTATTGAAACCTTCGGAAAAAAAGTGAGTCAAATTTATCAATTAAATAGATAAAAAAAAGGCGCGCCATTTATTTTCCATTACGAAAGGATTCACTTATTTTTCTGATGGCTTATATGCATTTGTAATTTACTATATAATAATGAATTGAAAATTACGTAAAATTAATTTCATAACTCGTGATTCATAAAATTTCATAAATTTAATAAAAAAAATCATATATTTTTATATATAATTATCTCAAAAACTTTACGAAACTAAAACTTAAGACAAATATTAACTAATCTTTTATTTTTATTGAAGAATTTGTTATTGTTCTTAAAAAAGTTTAATTTTTTTTAGTTTTTATCGTCAAAGATGGTATATGCATTATCGAGAGTGATTACTGGACTTGTCAATATTGGTAGGAATATGCAAACATTTTGTTGAAAAAAAAATACAGTATGGGGTAATAGCGGAACAGCAAAATTTATAAAACGGTAGAACCTAATTTTGCGTCTTCGACCGTAGTTGCAAGTATCGCATTATTTATTTCCCTGTTATAATATTCATGCTACCTATTCTCTTTTTCATATCGTAAACGTCCAAATACAAATATCATGAACGTAGAAGTAATGCAATTTAATGCGTGATAGCGTGCGCACCCATTGGTGTCCTAAGAGTCCACTAGAGCAGGGGCTCCCAAACTATGTTCCTCGGAACACAAGTGTTCCGTTGAATCTGAATAGGTATCCCGAAACAGTACATACACTGGTATACATTTAAAGATCTTCTACTATGTATACAATGTCGTGTGATACCTGAGTGTTCAAGTGTTCCACAAAATTGTCCGTCTCGCAAAATGTTCCATTGCAGTTTAAGTTTGGGAACCCTTGCCTAGACCACATACCTGGAATATCTTAGAAAACGACGGAGGATTTGGCGTAATCACCGGTTGTAAATATATAGCCGGTATCCGGTATATACAGCCGGTGATTACGCCAAATCTTCCCTTCTTGAGAGGAGAGGTCTATGTCCAGCCGTGGACTATAACCAGGCTGATAATGATGATAAAAGATAATAAACGACCACACAGTGAAGTCACTAAGTAAACTAATGAAAAAGTTGTCCTGCCACCAAGGTTACTCGCTTATTAGAAAATTTAAGGTGAGCACTGGAGCCCTTAGCTACCACGACTCATATTGCTCCATTCCCTAATTGTCTGTGTTTTGCTCCACTTTCTTTTGGTCATGTGTATGTGTCAAAACCTCCTTTTTTCTTTTTTCACCTTGAAAATCCGTGTAGACAAAGTTTCTATCGAACCGTTTCATCAAGCGGCATTCTTGTTCACAGTAAGGCAAAGTTCAAAAAATACACTCATTCAAACAAACATTGTGTTTCATTGCTTTCTTTCTGGAACTTTATTTTGTTTCGTAACATACATAAGTTAGTTATTTTGCTGTACTACAATCAAAAGTTAACGTTAAATCTATAATGTCTTCATAATTATTTTCTTAAATTCCTTTGAAGATATTTAAAAAGTGTGATATTTTTTAATTACCTACTTGTCTAACGTTTCGTGACTAAGTTTAATTTGCTGCAGTCTATTGTTGCCTTGACCGCATTAAAACAAAGAAATTTAGTTACATCATCATTAGTTCACAGTTCTGGTAAAGTATTATCTTAGGTGTAAAGTTTCTCTATTAGTTAACGCTGCATAAACGTTTTATGGTTGCTTCTATTCGAGTATTTTTAATAATAACATAACCCGATGTTTGTTATAAGAAAAATTTAAATAGGTAACTATCATTATTCTTGTAGCGAAATGATGAACTCATTATAATTAGAAATATTGTGACAACATAATCAATCAATCAACAAATAAATTAAATATACATAAAAGGTGCATGTACATATAAATAGGTCCATGTGTGCAGTTCGAACAGATATAAATGATCCTTACACTGATGTTATAAAATTTGCACAGATAACAAATCGTATTGAATATCTTGACGGTTAGAGGTCACTGTGGCCCATAAACAACTACAGCCATCCTCGAAAAAGAATCAAGACAAAGTTTCGCTGTCACATTAGATAACTGTGCTGGAATACGTCTTTTTTAGTACTCTTAATTACCTCAGTATAATGTATGAGCGCGATGTTTCTCCGATCGAGCCGACTACCTCCCCTCGAGTCCTTGTGATATATTTATTTCTAGCAGTGATCGTCATGCTTGATAGGCGGATTGGAAATATTATTAGGAAATAATAACTTAGTTAGTCCTAAAGTAATTCTATCTGCAATATTCTAATATAGCAAATTCGATGTCAATATCTTCCGTGATTTCCTAGTTATATAGACTATATTTGGTTCAATTTAGTTACGATACTAATGAAAAAGTATTTCAAAATCTAAAATCTGAAAACTTCAGAACGACACTTAACTTCATTTATATTAGTAATGTTTAATTTAAATGTTCAAATCTTTTGAAAACCATAAAAAAAATGCATATATTATTTATGAGACAAATGTTATTCAACTACGACTGAGACTTAAAAGTCATTGTAAAGGTGAGGTTAAATTGATAAATATCTGCCTTTTGTCTTCTATTTTCACGCCGCAAAAAGAAACAATGAGAGTCACTGAGGTAAACATCCGCCAGCGACACGAATACGCGTATGTTTCCATTCCACTAATTTAACCGTACATTACGGCAAAGGCTAATACGTGCCTTGTTCTGTTATTGATTAACTTCACGAGCTCTATTTACTAGCTGGTCGACACAGACGACTTTATAAATCATAAAGTATTAGACTCTGTACTGATGTAATTTCGCCTTCATTTTCATCGTCATATTCGATAAACTACTACGAGTATATTATTTTCTCATATGGGAATAGGTCTAGAAAATTAAAGTCAAATACAAGAATAATCTAAAAATGAAGTGGATTTTTTTCCGAAATATAGTGTAATAAATAAAAATGTATATTTATAACCGTTATTTTAATTAGAGCCCTCATCAATAATGTGCAATTTACAGGAAAACGGTTTCCGGGGTTTCAAAATAAGGATTATCATCTAATTAACATATATCAAAAAAAAATTGTTGACGTGAAACTCTTAATAAATGTATAGTATTCGCAACTGTGAAAAGACACAGTTATTATAAGAAAAAAATGCATAAACTACAAAAGATACAATGTTACTTCAGTATCATCTACATTTAAATTAATATAAGGAGGTATAACAGTAATTATTATATTATATCATGTTGGCGGGAATTCTAGGCTTAGAATTCGTAGCGACCAAGATCTAGGGGTCTTGAAAATAGACCTTGCTTTTACATCGCATTGTCACACTATCTTTGATCTCTCCACCACCATTCGATAACAACTAAGGCAGACTGGGATATATTACGGGCAATTAACTGTTATGATTATTGCTTTTAGTACTTTAAGAAGGATATATAATAAATATCGTTACATGAAATAATACCTCGTAGTGTTGCCAGTAGGTAATCAAGCGTCGATTCGCCAGTTACTTCCTTAGTTACGTCGCTCTTGATACGTGAAATAATTGAAACGCTGCGCTATTACGCAATACAATTGATGCGTCAGTTTCTAAACAACCCGTTAGACCCAATAAAATTTGTTACATCGAAAGCAGCAATTACAACATTGTTAACAAATATTGTTTCATGCTCATTATGAAAGAAAGAAACATTTATTTGATACTCACATAAAAAAAATAAAAACGTCAAAATTTTAAACTCATGTGGTACAAAACAGGTTTCTAACTCAGCATAATGCGCAAAAGATGCACCGCTGGTTTTCAGCTAGCGCCTTGTGACTTCACCAAGCCGGTGGGGATCATCCGTATTGTAACGTACTAAGTAATATACATTTAGATATATGTATCGATATATATATATCGATATAAAATTGTATAATATATTAGTATATCAATACATATTAATGAAGTAACTGTTCAGGCATATACCTACTGTTGAATGCATACATACATATTAAAGTATACACATATTTATGCTCGTTGTATCTAGGGGAAAGGTATCTATAAATTTTTATCACATAAAAAAGAAATAATCTTTGTATAATGAAATTGATAAATATAAGGCGAACAACATTCAAGAAGGTTATTCTTATATTCTCTTAGGGACTTAAGCTCATGGAGCGGACACTAGAAACTTCGACTACGGCTCCCACGTGTACATAATTAATAACGTATTGTTTCGAATTTAGAATATCGAAGAATCCTCTTAACTATTTCTGATATTACTGCGCACATATGTTATTCGCGCTTAAAATAATAGCTAGCACATGCATCCATCTGTGACCAGGGTTCGAATTCCGGTTTGAGCACCACTAAAATTTTTAATTGAATTTTTTAGCTAATGGCAGCGCACCTGTTGTAATTATATTTCTTACGATGGAATCACGTAATACGACGGCAGCGCAACGCTGTCTTGGAGCACATATCGCTGGCTTACTATTACAAGATTCCACGATATTTAATTTCATGTAAAGTAATCTAAATATATAAAGAAATAAATATTTTTACTGAATTTAGAAAATAATACCTCCACCGGCATCGGGGGGCTTTCGATGCAACAAGTTATTCATTCACATTAAAAAAATGATGCGTCGCATTAAAATGTATCCTGTATCCTGCGTTTTACATACAAACATTGAAGATGCACAAATACTTAAACCCGGAACAACTATCTGTAAGCCATGTAAATATTTGTCCCGTACGAGAATCAGCCCGCGGCCGATACGCAGAAGCCAATCGCTTAGCCATTGCTTCAATAGAGCCCAACAAACATATTACGAAAGATTAGCAGCGCGACTAGCAAACTACAAATATTTCGAAATAAAAAAAAATCAGTACCGAAATAGTTGTTTTTTCTACTTTCAATAGGGAAAAAAACAATTCAAACATAAAATTTCGAGACAAATTTGGTTGTAATTGAATAATTATTAATTAATAATTAATATTACTTTCATCCTACTTTCAATCTTATTTTAATAAATAAATTTCACCAATTCACCAAAAAAAAAAAAAAATTAATTAGGTTTTCTATCTATCACATTACAAACTACAGTAGGTGAATTAGTCGAACGGGTCGGTATCAGAAACGTTATGCGTACTTAATTCCATTGCTTCCTTTAATATTTTTAATTCAGCCAGTTATTAAAGTAATTATGATACAATTTCACTTACGTGTATTTTCTAGCACTAGCTTTCCAAACCTGAAAAAAAAGAGCGCGTGCCACTCAGTACAAGTGACAGAAATTTAACTTTTTCCGCGATCTCCACTTCGATTTGTAAGATTAAAATATGAGGTAAAGCGGCAGAGAGAAGAGAGAAAAAAGAGATAAAAATTCTAAAAGTATAGGATTTAAGGATACTATTTCAAGGAACAAAAACGTTTTTGATTGTGAACAGAGAGAGAAAAAGAGAACTAAGCTGTCTTCCATCCTTTTTGCGTAAGAAACGTTTTGAACCTTTTGAAACGTTACATATTGCTCGTTACATACATTCATAAAAGTTGCCCTCAAATTCGACTTTGAAATTTTACCTCATCACGCTCAAAGAAGTTTCTCTTCAAAACTATTTTGATATCAATTTTATAGATATAATACAGGATATCTGTGTCGAAAAACTGTCTGGCCAAAATCGATACGCGTGATCGCGCACAAAAGGCAATTTCATTGTTTATTTTTTACAGCCGTGTACTATAGTCACTATAATAGTATACGACTGTGTTCCGGAATGTAAGTTTCAATTTTAAAATAGGCTAAAATTACTTTATATTAAGTGAATAGGAGTAATTACTGTAATTTGGTGTTTAGTTTCGGCCATTACTGTTGAATCATATTTAGAAAATTTGTTTTTTAATAAATAATATGTTTTGTAAGTGTACACTTCTTATGTACTCCTCCTGCTGGCTGATTTTCGATCACGGAGACAACTACTAAATACTGTCGAAAACTATCCACTGCCCAGAAGATATTTCAGTGTAACAAGTGTACGCGCAAACCGAGGCACTCCCTCGTCTTAACTTACCCGCGCCCGATGTAATGGTTCATTCGATAAGATCATCAGGTCAGACACTGATGGACAATCACAACACAACCAGACCCGAAAACCATACATTTGTGCAGTACTATTTGCGTTGTTGGAACGAAATCCATTCCAAACCAGGACCCGCAGATTCTGAACACTAGGCCACGACACCATTTTACATCTAACACAAAAAAGATCTCAGCGAGTACAAAATTAAGTATTTCGCCACAATTATGAACATCTATACCACAGCGAACTTCAAGTCCACCGCCGCACTAAAATCCCTACAGACTGCTTATATTCAATTAAAGTCCAAAAAATATAAGTGCCACACTTGGCAAGTGATATGGTAGCTGCCATCATATGGATAGTTTATTCCCTTGGTCACTTCTTACTCGCGAGATTTTCTCGTATTGTGTATCTTTTTTATATAATGTTGACCACAGAAAACACAAAAACATATTTATTATACCTGAAAATTATTAGTTTTATTTATTAATAAGTTTGATAAAATAAAAAATAAATCGATAAAATTTTATTTTACAGATCTATTTTTTTCTTATATAGAAATAGTTACGGACCAAACCTACCTTCATTGAATAGAAAAACTGGTTAGTTATAAAAAAGAATAAGAGCATATATCTTGATTTTATTAATAGTTCTTAATGTATTTTTAATCTAAATCCTTCATACAGTGTAAAATATAATTTGTCACAGCTACTTGATCTGAGTTGGTTACGATTACCTAACTCAGATCAACTCATTATCACAGCCTGTTAACTATCTATCAAATTAACTGCTATATGTAGATTTCCACAAAGCCACTAGTCCAGGACCACTTGCATCTATTGATTTCTCGGATTATCCCAAACTACGCTTACCGATATGAGAATGCCGAATATCCGTGGTACCTACTATAGATTCTTACTCGCAGAGACCCTCCAAATATAGCTTTTTCCATATCTCTTAAAGCTTCGTCACACGGCCTGTAGTGAAGGAGCACGTAAAAGGACAAAACGGTTAAATTCTCAATGATATTAATTTTTGAATAGAAGGAAAAATTCTTTTTTGAGATACACATTCATGAGATAAGTATACTTATTTTACTCTAAAAATTGGCAAACATAGCCAGGTAAATTGCTGCCAAACTGTCCCAACAATTTCTGCATTACAACGCTTGACCTCCCAACGCTACGGGCTACTCGTGACGAGTTTCTTACAGTTAGGACCTGGAACCTTCCATTTAGAGAGAACTTTTACGACCCTCAAAATTCAGATTGCTACTTTTTCGAATCTCACTGAACCCTCTTTTTGTGAGAAACCAACCTTGCCTATTGGTAAATATTGTAGATAATTATTGTAAATATTTCAATTATTAAGTTCATAGTTCTACTTTTTAAATAAAATCTATTCCCCTCCGACCCCATTACCGGAGAAGAAAGAGAGAAGGTTCTATTAGAAACGTAACAGTCTCGCGTTACATTTACTTTTGTGAGACATTTCTTTTTTTTATTTACACGAACCTTGCTTCTTATAAATCTGCTGTTAGGTACGCTTTTGAACATGGGAAAATTTAGTAAACTGGTGAGTTCGAGAGCGTAAAATTTTATTTATTACGAATGACGATAATGAAGTCTTACATTATTGTTATAAAATATATCGAGTGTAGTTGATTTATCGGGACTCTTCAAACAATAAACATTTTCACAAAATACTTATTCGTAATTAACTGGAAACGAAAGGTAACTTCGCGAACTCTCGACGTTACCTTGTTGCCAATTAGCTGTAATGTTATCTATTTATAAAAGCCATAGAAATTAAGAAATACCAGCGGATATCAATCAGGGTGCCATTTCTCATATTTACTAGTACTAAGTATTAGTATAATAATATTTTTTTTTCAAACCTGGCCGCTAAACGAATAATGTCCGAAGACACATGTGTTCACCTTCCTTCATTTCGAATGGAACGTCTTGCAGTAAGATCGGAGGTTGACTGATATCCGAACCTACGACCCGCGCCTTAAGGCACACACATAGAGACCGCTAATCACTCGGTGTCTCATTCTTCAAGTTCAGGAAGTACTGATTGATTCATTTAAATGTTTAAAGTATAAATAATTATTGTAATAGAGTATAATTTACAGACAGATTTTTTTTTATTAAAAAAAGGTTTAATTAAAAAAAATATTTTAGCAACTGGCTGTGCCCCGCGGTTTAACCCGCTAAAAAAAGCCGACCCTGATCGATGATATACATATATACTTACTATTTAGATCGGATATTGGTGTTTTAATTTTTTTGTGCGGAACCCTAATTTCACAAAGATTAAAGTAGTCAGTGAAAGTCCCATCGAAATCGGTCGAGCCGTTTGTGAAAATGGCTAATCTCCGAAACGGCTTGACCTGACCAAACAGACAGACAGACCGACAAAAACTTTAAAAAAAGATTTTTTTTCTCATAAGTACCGTATATATACTTTCATATTTATTTTGTTATTACAAACAGTCACTTCAATTTTATTTATTTGTATAGATAATTTCTATCGGAAGTAAGTGTCGAGATGAGCATGTCGTTCCCCTGATGGTTAGTGCTACGCTTACATAACAGTTACGATGTCACCAAGAACTTTGCGGTGGAGATTTCTGTGTAGCACCGTACTGCGCTCGCCACCATGACACATCTCTTAAGTTTCATATGCTCTATGATTACATTACACTAAGTTTCATATGATTACATTACACTAGTAATGGCTTACAATATGGATCTTTAATGCTCTTCTAACCGAAACGTAGTGGTGTTTCCACACACACACACACACACACACACACACACACACACACACACACACACACAGTATAACTTGCACTGCGATGGTCACTACCTAGACGGATTCCTGCATACAAATCCTACCACCAGTACAGTTTTATTATGTGCTACACTAATTGCCACTTATATGATACTAGCTAATGCCCGCGACTTCGTGTGCGTGCACAAAGTTATTTAAATATCCAGTGGGAACAATTTGATTTTTTCGGAATGAAAAGTATCCTGTCTCCGTCTCCAGGATCCAAGTTTTCTCAGTTTCAAGTTTCGCCGAGATCGGTTCAGCGGTTGAACCGTGAAAAGGTAACAAACTGTCACAGGTACAGAGAGAGTTATTTTCGCATTTATGATATGAGTATGGATCACGCTTTTGAAGTTGGATTTTATAAGAACTTAAAACTTACTAACACATTATATGATATTATATGAAAGATATTATATGATAGTTAAATATACATCAAACAATAATGCAGGTTCGCATAAAATTTTCACACTAAAACCCAAATTGTATTATCTTCCCAAAGCAATAACTAACCTTGTAGCCTTTTTATAGACGTACATAATTTGGAAAAAACTTTACAATATTTTTTACAAAACTAAGCATAAACCTGGTAGCAACTGGATGTGTGTAGATCTGCATCTCAGGCTGATGATGATGAGAAACGTCCCACTGCTGGTCACGGGCCTATTTTAATTTTTGGAGATGGTAATGGTGCCAGAGGGTTCCGTTGCGGGTTGGTGAACTTCACACTTCCACGAATATTTTTTTTATTGTTATACATGCTATTTTCCTTGAGTCTCTTTGCCTAAGTGCATGCATGATTTGGGTAAGATGTTCAGTTCATGCATCCATACTTATATTGTAATTGCGATAGTAACTCCCACTGTCCCTCTGTCTGTTTATTACCTTTTTATGGTTCAACCGCTCAACCGATATTGACGAAATTTGGCACATTAATAGCTTGCACCCGGGAGACTTACATATAATTTTTATCCCGGAAAGTGTTATAGTTTCCACGGGATATTTCAAAAACCTATATCCACGCGGACGAAGCAGCGGGCATCAGCTAGTTAATAATACAGAATTAGATACATTAATTATTACATTTTTAAAACTTTTTCAGTAAATGTAACACGGTTCGAATTTATTTGCCGAAAATTACATTGGGTAATATATTTTTCCATAAAAGTTAGTAAAAAGCCAGTATTTTGAATGATACCATTCTCAGTAACATTTTTGCGATACTATACATATGTAAGATTAAAACTGTAAAATAGTTATTGTTTATTAAATTAACAACCATAATCCAACGCGGCTGAACGTAGGTAGTCGAACAGTAAAGGTAAATAAATGTCTGTAGCTCTTGTTTTTATTTCATTACTAGCTGTGCACGTCGGTTTCACCCGCGTATAAAAGCCGACCCCGATATATACCTATTTGAATCGGATTTTGTGGTTTTGATTTTTTTTTTGCTCCGTACCCTAATTATGTTTCAAAAATTTAAATAGCTTAAATTACCCGCTAAAATATCAGCTATCTGTGAAAGTCCCGTCTAAATCGGTCCAGCCGTGTCGGAAATTAGCAGGAGCAAACAGACAAAATTTTAAAAATAATTTAATTTTGTTATGAGTACTACCAGAAGTACGTATTAGTACCGTATATACTTTCATAAGTATTGAGTGAAAAACTGTTATTTTGTTATTACAAACAGACACTTAATCATATTTATTTGTATAGATTGTGATAAACAGCAAACTGCTCACCTTGGACGTAGGTAGTCGAACAGTAAAGGTAAATGGGAGCTCTATAGCTCTTGTTTTTATTTCATTACTAGCTGTGCCGCGCGGCTTCACCCGCGTAAAAAAGCCGACCCCTATCGATGTAATACATATATACTTGCCTATTTGAATCGAATTTTTGTCGTTTAAATATTTTTGCGTAGAACCCTAATAATTTTTCTAATATTCAAATAGTTACCCGCTATAACATCAGCTATCTGTCAGTGAAAGTCCCGTCTAAATCGAACCAGCCAGCAGACGGACAAAAAGTTTTTTTTTTATACATAAGAACCGTATATAGTTTCAGCATCGAGTAAAAAGCTGTTATTTTGTTATTACAAACAGGCACTTCGGTTTTATTTATTTGTACAGATTGTGATAAACAACTAAAGGCTCACCCTCCTAACCCTCCTCCCTTTCTACCATTTGTAGACAGACAGAATTGAATACTACTTGTAAATTTCCAACATTTACGACACCCGACATTAAATAAAAATAGTGAAATGTCCCTACGTAATAAAATTACATTATACAAAGCCTGTATTCGGCCAATTATGACCTACTCAAGTTCACCGACTTCAGACACAAAATCGATTCATGCGCAAAGCCACGGGACAACCGTGGTTCGTGCGTAATGCTAATCTTCACATCGATTTAGGGCTCCTACCATAGCCCAATATCTAAAGTTGGCCTCGCGCCGATTCTTCGACTCTGCCGCCAACCCACTGGTTGTAAGTGCCGCCACATACAACTCCCTCGCGTTTCACCAAAACTCGACTCGCGGAAAAAGGAGACTAAGGCACGTCCTCGAGGACCCTGACGACGCGACCACTACGGCCCAAGCGCTCTACTCAGCCCGTAACACACACACAACATCATCATAATACCGCCCCCGCCATCAGCGATGGCGTATCAGAGAAAGTTATTCGCGATACCGCCGCATCTCAGGCCGTTTCTGCCCTAGCAATAGTGTTATTAATAGAAGCGTCGCTGGAGTTTCTTGCGCCGTTTCTTCTCCAGCGGAAACGCATTCCGAATTGGTCGTAAACTTAATTAATAATAATCATGATAATATCAATAGTAGTAGTAATATTGCCCTCCCGATTGAAGTAACTAACCGAGCCGAGGCCGGCCCCCTCGGGCATCGTTGAGTCAGTTACTCTCGCGAACAGGATGACGGTCCAAGCCGAGGTCCCCTTTCGGGGGCCCTTGCGCCAGTCATCCATAAACAAAGGTTTCGGCTAAGCGCCCTCAGCGCTCTGCCATCTTTCAATCCGGCGAAGCCGTGAAAGCCTTAGGGCTAACAGTGACTATCAGTCCTAAAAAAAACACCATTGACTAGTATACTATAGCTAGTGCAACCTTAAAACTAAGCTGTATTGAACAATCCATTGACTTTTTTTTAATTTCGTAAATATCAGATACGTTAATTTGCCATTTTCGCTGAAATCATACCGCGGAAGCGACAAGTGAAGGTTGTCCGTACTGATTTAAAGTTATTTTTTTTGTTTGGTAATGATATGCAATTGCTTGCGTCAGTGCTCACTCGATTGAAACATTGATATATGTAATCCTTCAGAGCATCTATACACTTCTCTAGAAATCTCGAACTTTATGCATGTGTAATAAGTTATGTAATGTATTACTAATAAAATTAACTGATTACGTATAAAGTCATTTATCATTAAGGTAACAAACGTTTAAACGACGTGGAATCAACTTACAGCTTCAAAGAATATTAACTTTTATACGCCTACTGAATGGCACAAACCAGCTGAAATTTTAAGGAGTATTAAAAGGCACTTCTGTGCGGGATGGCAGAGAATTGCCTTCCGGTGCTTCTCGTCGTTTCAGCCTATCAATAGTCCACTGCTGAACATAGGCCTCCCCATAGATTGCTACAAAAGTTTGTAGCTCTCGTTTTGGAGGGATTTTGCCGGAAAGATTTTTCCGGTGCCTCTGAATGATATTATTCTCGGGTATAATTGTTTCATCACTGTAGGTTGGATTCATACGCTATCCGTCTTGGTAGGTTACTACCCCAGAGCCAGTAATCAGTAGTAAGCAACATTACAGTGAGCACTGAGAGCTACTGTAACCGCTAGGCACATGAGACTTAAGAACCGATGTCTCAGGTTGATGGGCGGAGCATTTGTTGTGGTCAGACATTGCTCTTACCATCAGGTGAACGTTTTGCTTGTTTCGTCACTTTATACAATAAAAAAATATTTTCTTAACTGAAGATTCACTTTACATGGTAAAGCAGTATTTAAACGTTACATGCGAGTACTGGAATCCTGTGCATCTACTCAAAAAGTAAAAGGATTCGACGCAAAGCTGTCACGGTTTATAATCTAACATGTTACAAATAATTAAGTGGGTTATAATAATTAACACTTAAATTAAGACTATATTACTAACATAGTCGTTTCACGTTATCAAATTTGTATAAAAAAGGCATGGATTAACCACAACAGTTTGATTTACTAGTGTATTTTTAATGGTAAACTAATTAGTCGAATGAATAGCTCAGAATCCTCTATAAGAATTAAAAAATATTTAACCAGATTCAATTTTTAAAGTTTTTAATATGAATTTCTCATTATTTTATACAACTGTGGAAAATTTATCTTAATGAAGGAACTTACATTAATCGTATGTTGCCCCTTAACAGGTAGTAATTTGATCTTATCATTAACTCGAAGATTTTCTTCCAGTCAATAATTACATAAAATCCAAATTTATGGTTTATTTTTGATCTTATCACAGGATAAAATTTATTACGTTTTTAAGTTGCTAAGAAGAAGTTATTAATGAATACGTTTTTGGAGTTTTATTCATGAGTACGGTTAAATTTAAACTTATAACTTCAAACAAGGACAAGCCCTAGACCAAAGAAACCATCTAAGAACAAACCATCAAACCATCTGAGATTTAGGAAGTGTACTTCAGTCTATTTTTAGTAATACGTTATGAAAATGATAAACGCACTTTGGAGCCTCAGGGCAAACTCTACCATAGTATAATCCGCATGATACATGTTACCTGTTTTTGGGAACTTTCAAGGAATAATCTTTTAGTAGTAGTAATTCTATAAACGAAACCAGACAATTAACGCTCACTATTACGGTGTCCAGCTCCATAAGTTGGCGGAAACTGTAAAAATTAAATGACAGTAAAGACAGTTGCTGCAACGCTTGACACAATACCCGACGAGTTGGAGAAGCTTGGATTTTTAACTGTCTTTTTTTTATCAAACAGTCGGGACCTGGCGGCTTCCCAGTATCATTTATTTTTTATTTTGTTGCAGATTGCTTAGAATTGTTTAAATGTTTAATTAAAAATAGGTAAGAGTTTCGGTATAAAACTCGGTTATTTTAACGCAATAGCATAAAAAATAATGATTCCTTTGCGTCATACAATATTTTAATAATTTTGTTAGGTTATTCTCGGTAGTTAAAACACATTAATCCTGTGGACGCTTACACTATACACTTCATGGTAAAAATACTTTTCCATATGCCAGCAACGTCGTACATTTTATATTATTTCAATGTATCTCGTGTCTCACTATCTCATTTTATACTATAATCAAATTCTATTGAAACAGGTGCGAAAAATACAGTATTCCGAAAACAAGGTTATGAACATTTAATTATTTCATTAGGTGGATTTCGGAACAACTTTAATAACAGGAATTTTATTATTTTTGTGAGTAGTTGATTTCTTTAAAACGTATTATTTATTTTTCATTTTGACTTTGAGATTGTTCAAATAGAAATATTTAAAATTATTTTAAATATTATTAATTATAAGGAATAGCAATTAGTGTGGTCGTTTCACAAATTATTTATTCAATAAAACGTCTGCGAGGCGTATTATGCATCATCAGATTATCATTAAAATTAAAATAAAATAATTTTAATCACGTTGACGTCTTAGATAAAATAGATAATGGAATAAAAATGGATATTCACGTTTTGTTATTTTTGCAAGCTACAGGCTGAATGCGTCTAAAACATAACGCGATTTACCCACCACTTAAACGGACAATACAGTGGCATTGTTTTAGTTCTTTATCTTTAATAAAGATGTTATCTTGTTTTATTATTCGCCGTTGTTTCCTTGTATCTTGCAATCCGCTAATGCGAAAAACTAATATACGTGTCTCTTGCAGCTATGATGCGTTGAAAACAATTATCAAAATTAATGTCGCGCTATTTTGTATACCTTATAAACAATTACAAGTGTTACGACGATGGTTTTCAGGACGAGACTGGTCGACTAATGAGAAGAAATATAGTGAGATACGCCATCTTAGCATACGTCATCACATTGCAACGGGTGTCACTTCGAGTGAAACGAAGGTTCCCGACATGGCAACACGTTGTCGACTCCGGTAAGTGCACCGTACATACAACGATCCAAGGTGGCAAAGCGACAAGCAAAAGTCAATGTCTCTCTTTTTTACAGGTCTTATGCTTGAGAGTGAGAGAAAGGTCTTTGAGAAGATGGATGGCAAAAGTCCAATGTCAAAATACTGGATGCCTCTAGTTTGGGCAACGAATATAATCAACCGAGCCCGAAAAGATGGCTTGATCACTAGCGATCACATAGTTCAAACGTTGCTGGTGGAGCTATCGGACATACGAAGACGGTTGGGAGCATTGATCGGGTACGACACTGTGTGCGTACCTCTCGTCTACACACAGGCTAGTAGAAACCATATTTAATAAGTTCCGTACCAAAAACAATTGCGACACAATGAAAAATTTACTATAGCGTAATGCATATCACTGACGCATTAGATAAATACATAAAATGTCATTGACTAATGACGCTTCACTAAAATGTCAGTATCACTTTTTTTGTAGGTTACATTTAAAAATCATTACAATGTTGAAATCTTCCAAGATTTTGAAATATGCCGTCTAAAGTAAAAAAATCTGAGAACCTCAGAACAAGTTTAAACCTTATAAAAAGTAGAATGAGCCAAGGATACTTATTAAACGTAAAACAATGATTATTAACTGAAGTGTACGTATTTTTTTTCTAGCCGAGTTAATGTACAATAAAAACCACCAGTAATGTTCAAAGTCAGAATTTAATGACGTTGGAATCATAGTGCTTCGTAATCACGTAGGTAAATGATTGCATTTGTTGTTCAAGATAATTAGTAGGTTCCGTCTGTACGGAGAGAACAATAAGTCTTAATTCAAAAATTTCATCATGATCGTGGCCGAATTAGCTTTCTAGGTGTTTCGAGTCCAGGTAACACCTTGCATTCCTTCGTCGCCAGCCGTTGCTTAAATGCGATGCTCCAAACTGCAAATGATTTTCCAAAACATCCCAGTATTGACGCAGTGTTACCGTCACGAAAACGAAATTACTGAAAAAGAATAATACGAAATATCACAGCAATTGGAAATGCATATAAATGCATATAAGATAGAGAGAAATAACAATTTCAACATAGCACTGCTTTTCCGTTCATTTAAAAATAATGGATTAGAAACAGAATATTCGACCTGTGGCAATGAAAATCTGTTCTTTCTTAGTCCTTATCAGTATCCTCGCATTCCATTAAATGCTTAAAAATGCAGATATCTAATAGGACGTGAATAATAATATTTTTCTCGTGCATACGATTCTCAAAACCGTTGCTAATTCACCGCGAACATTCATGTCGATTAGCATTCATTTTTCACATTGTATTGACGTAATAATTGTATTCTTATATATTGTTGCATGTACGATTGATTTGCCGTCAAGATCATCATAATCGGACCGGTCCCTGTGTTCCATGTATAACACAAATGTAAATAAATACTATGTGTTATGTTGGTTTTGCGCATATGAACACAATCCGTACAGAGCCGTATAATGCTTCAGCGTCACGTTCGCATTACCGGCAAATACTTAGTAATGTTATTAGAAATTGTGAATAATGTTTGGTGGCGGTGTTAAATAATCTCCTATTTTATCGTGTGGGTGTAGTAAAGGTCCACTGAGGGAAATGCCATGAAAATCTCATGACCTCCGATCGATACCGATGATCATCGCAATTATACCAAGCCTAAGTTGCCCCGACTGGTGACGGGCTCAGTAGTGAACGTGCTTGTCTGTTGTTAGAGGCTTGGGTTAAAATCCCAGCCGAAGCTGATATTTGTGCAGCCGACAAATTGATGGCGTTTGGCACCGCATAACACTTACATTGGAGACAGTAACGATAAGTTATTGCTTTTGTTTTTACGCTTAATACTTTCGGCAATATATCTTATGCAGATAAGGATTTCTTGTTAATTTACTGACTTAAGACCTTAAGACATGAAAGCTGCAGCCTGCTTTAAAGATGTACATTAAGGAAAACCACATTGAAATTAGATCAGTTGATCTCGAGTTATAAACTTATTTGCCAACCGACACACAGATACGTATCATATTTAAAGGATACAGATAACCCAGGACGTGACGGTTAATGTGATCAGCCACGTTATGCCTCAGTTAATATGCAGCCAAGATAATGTAACCATAAAGTTATCTAAGCGAGGACTCACGCGTCTACACGATTATACGTGATGTTGCATTGTCTAACGACCGTACACTATTATCGAGATATTTAGCTTTTCTAGTTTACGTCGCACATATTATTTATTATTTTTTAAAAAAGAAAACAATGTTTTATGCTAAGAATTTTATTGAATTGTTATTGTGTTTTACAGCCATAAAAAAGACATACAGACACAAAATGCACGTGCACACCCGGAACAACTATCTAAAAGTCATACAAATATTTGTTTCTAGTTCAACGTGCGGGACTCGTACCGGCGGTCCATAGCGTACAAGACTAAATGACTCCAGTAGATAAAGTATTAGACATTTTTCTGTATGAATTAAAATTAAAAATAAACATTTGTTTGTATAAGTATTTCGATAAACAAAGTGTGAACGGATCCTTTAGCGCCCTGGCTATGTGGATTACTTTTGCGCAGGTCTTTGGATCAGATTCCAGCCAGAAGAAATATTTGTATGAGCTGCAGATGGTTATAAAAATACCCAATTTGTATATATGAAAATTAGGTCCGTAAACGCACCCACAAACCACGAGTTTGGTGTGGGGCAATATTATTTATTAAAAAAGTATTTCAAGAACATTGCAAGCACATAAACATACATACTTAATATAAGTTTATCTTTTTGACAGAACACTTCACCAAAAGCGGGGAACGCTTAACTTTCGCTATTTGATAGTTTCTAACACTGCCTAACTCAGTTTTACTTTCGTTTCTTCTTCAATAATCCGCAAGAGAAATCGATTTTGGTAAAAAATTTAAAATACTAGGCAGATATAGCTTTATGCATCAAGCAAAATGGCGTGTTGAAATATAAAGGAAATACGAGTAAGACGTTTACTCAACAGTACTGTAGCTCGTCCACTTCTTGGACTAATTTACTAGTACCATAAAAATATATAGGTATCTGTAGTGTTTGTTATGAAGTTGCCCACCTATTTACCATCACCTTTTATGACCTGAATGTCATACAGGTGTACGCACTCACCTCAACACACCCTGATGATGAGGCGGAGGTAATGTATGAGGATATCTCTATAGCCATGCATATCTCTAAAACTCACTACACAGTGTTAATGGCAGACTTTAACGCAAAACTGGGCATCAAGAAAGACGATGAGCTGGTAATGGGGCAATTTGGAATAGGGCAACGGAACCAAAGGGGCCAACGGCTGGCCGACATTATGGAGAAGGATGGACTCTTTATGATGAACTCCGTCTTTTAAAAGCACCCCCACAAGAAAGTGGAACTGGATGAGCCGGGACGTTTCCACAAAAAATGAGATCGACTTCATCATGACGACCAAAAGACAACTGTTCAATGATGTCTCTGTGATCGCTCGGGTGAAAACACTATGCTCAATTACCCCAATAGGGTCTGCCAACTGGTACGTTTTCAGATAAACATGGACAAGAAGAAGATCATGTCTAACGTCCATGTTACACCTATACCAGTTGTCTATGGGAACACTACGACCACAGTTGTCGAATATGTATACCTAGAACAGATGGTCCGACTAGGTAGGTCCAAAACATGAGGTCAGGCGATGGATCAAACTCGGCGGGGCAGCGTTCGGAAAACTGCTACAAATCATCTCGTCGAGTATACCTCAATGTCTCAAAACTAAAGTCCTTACGTTATGGAGCGACGATCTGCACGGTTTTGCGGGATGTCGATGGATGCAGGTAGCTCAGGTCCGTGATTTTTGGCAATCTATCAGGGAAGGCCTATGTTCAACGGTAGACTAAGAATGAACAAAATGATGATGACGACGATGATGAGTTCACCCACAGTTTTTCGCGCAAAAGAATTCTTACTCATTATGATCATTTTGTGTATGTTAGTATTATAATTAAAAAAAACAAATGCTTCTGACGTTTGTTTTTTGCACATTCACCTACTTGGTTTGCACGACTGTCCTTCATACTAACTGTTTAATATATCGGATGGAGACGTTAATAATAAACATTAGTAACACGCGAATGACACTGCTATTATCAATCCGAAAAGCACGCCCACATAATCATAATATTTGCCTGCGATATTTCTACGATAACAAGCAGTGCGTAATTAGTTACGGGATTCCTTTGCCACATTTCTGCTTTCGAATGCTATATTAAAATAACAAGATTATAATAAAATATTTCGGAACTCATTGTATTCCTAGGTCAATTACAACGCAGTTCAACCTGCACCCTTCGTTCAACTTAGGCTTACCCCTTCGAAGAGAGAAAATTCTAAAGAGGGATAATTTTCAAGGTCGAATTTGAGTGCAGCGTTTTTGTAATTAACATTTACCGAATAATTAATAATTGTTTATACATACTCAGTAGTTCTTTTACAGTAAGTTACATTTTTGTTAATTCATGTTATTTTTTAATACATACCGAGTATAAGTTTCACTTCTGTCACACATACATAACTGAGTCGCGCGCGCTCTTTTTATTTCATATCTTAAATTTTATATAAACTGTGAATATGGTACCCTCGATACAAGCTAGGTTTAGTGTGGCGAGCACTATGTTATTCATATACATGTGTACGTACTTATATTCACGCGCTATTCCCATATAAGGGGTAGGCTACACATGTAGCCTACTTTTCGCCCTCGCGGTAACCGACGTCGCTGCCTTGAGGTAAGAGTAAAAAAAAATCTAACTCTCCGTTGCGTTCCCACGAGAAATATAGTGACAGCATTGCATATTGTGATGTTAACTTCCACGAATAAAGGCTGTTCGTACAATACCTTAGTCGCCTTTTACGATACCTCGTTAGATGCTATTCTTTTCTGCCGGACACGTATCGGCTAATATATCATATAGATAATATTAAAAACTATATTAATTTTCATTTGTAACTACTTTCGATAATATTTCACTTGAAAATTTGAATTACTAAGATTATTTAAACATTGTGTTTGTTTCTTACATTATCGGTATTTTCAGGTGGTTACTCTGGCCCTTTACACTTACTTCGTTGCGGCACTAATGGGCCGTCAGCTAGTGCCGCCTGCACCAGGCAGCACTTCTAAACACGAGCCCGACGTGTACTTTCCACTATTTACTGCTTTACAGGTAGGCTAAGTGGCGAAACATACTCTTAAATTTGGAGATATTAACGTAATAGATAAGGTTGTGAGTTTTTATATAATAAGTACTTTAAAATTATACTAACTCCCAATTTTAACAAGTTTTTTTTGTTTTTCAAAAAAAACCGCTAGTCTCATTCTTAGTCGTATAAGAAAGATGTTAATAATAAACATTTAAATATGATTGCTCCGCCTATATATGAACGATAAATCAGAAATTAAAAAAATATATTTTAAAATCAAACAAAAACTTTGTTTTATGCTTACAAACATTTCTTATCCAAATTTACTTTTTTCGACGACTGCGTGGCGAGAGGTCAGAGTGCCTGTCTTCTTCGCCGCGGGTCTCCGATTCGAATTCCAGACGAAGCCAAAATTCGCAATAAAACACAAATTGTTTGTTTCCGAGTTTTGTTATGTTGTGTATATGAAATATATGTCTGTAAAACGCAGCTACGATACAAGAGAAATCCTACTACTCGTATGAGGCAACGTTTTTTTAAGAAAAAAATACTTGTCAATGTTACCTATTTCTAGTATTAATCGAAATGGCATGTCATTATCATAAACTAACTTAAAAAAATAATATATAAATATAAAATTAAATAATTGTAAACACAGTGCAACAGATGTAAAATCTGTTCCATTTATCGAAAAATAAATGGAGAGCGTACAAAGACTTAGATAGGATATATATTGTGACACAACATCAACTACCTTCCCCCAACTGACTAATTTTGGTATGTTTTAGTATCTCCTTCATCCATTTCTAATGCAAGAAATATTAATTCTTGGCGATTTTTCACATTAACATACGGCAAAATGAATATTTGTTATATATAAAGCACTTTCTTGACACTCACTTCTACTTCTATTAGATAATGATCGTTTTTGTGCCTTATTTTATCTTTTAAGTAATCTTGATAATTGACGGCTCGTTTGGCATAATCGCGACCCATAACGCAGAATTCACTGACTTCTGCGTTATGGGTCGCGGGTTCGGTTCCCCCGCGGAATAATTATTTGTATGGCCTACAGATAGTGGTCCTTGATTTGATTGTCTTAACAAGTACAATTTAAGCCTCTAAAAGTCACCCATGATACAGGAGAAATCCTTGTATTGGGCATCGTGAAGCGTTTCTATTTAAAATAAGCTTTAAACAATAATCACGTTTTTGTTACAAGCTTTTATTTGTGGGGACTATGTCCAGCAGTGGGATTCAAATGTTGCTATATCTATGCTACTTTTCAAAACAAATCCAACGAGCCCAAATACAACGAAGCTATCTTGCTTAGTTGAGGAGTTCATATGACCAACTTCCGGCTCCATCGTCATACCAGCTTCATGGTACCATATTATTACATTGTTTTTGAAGCTACATAGGTATGCCAAAAATGTAGCTACATCGTACATCGGAAAGTAGGTCAAATTTGGATGATCAAAGCTTTGAACTTCACATACATACAAGTTAAATAAAAGCTTATAAAAAGATAGTATTAAACGTACACTCATACGTGTGTTTTGTTTGTCACTTCACAGTTTTGTTTCTACGTTGGCTGGCTGAAGGTGGCCGAAGTACTTATAAATCCCTTCGGCGAGGACGACGACGATATTGAGTTGAATTGGCTTATCGACAGGCACATCAAGGTTCGTTAGTGTAACCTATCTATAAACTTTCTCTTTTGGCCTTCGCTGCCTTGTGTCGAAGTATTTTTGGGTTTAGGTTATACATATGACATTAATTTATTTTATTACAACAAAAATAAAGTTTTTTTTATTGGATAAAGTGACGAGACGAGCGAAACGTTCACCTGATGGGAAGTGCAACGTCTGCCCATAACAGATGCTGTGTTACTCCGAATATTTCTGTGTAGCACCACACTGCGCCCGTCACCTTGAGACATTAGTTCTGAAGTCTCATATGCCCAGTAATTACGCTAGCTCTCAGTGCCCTTCAGACCGAAACACAGTAATGTTTGCACAAGAATATACTGTAGTATTACATTAAAAGTAAGAAAGAAATAAATATTTATTGCCAATAAAGTAAGTACAAAGTAAGATCAAAATCGTTAAATAATTAAACTCAAACCACTAACATAATAATAACCCTTCACTAGTAACATAAAACTAAAAATTATTGTACTGAAAAAAAATATCGATTTAATAAAAATAACAAATGGAAAGAATAAAAAGATAAGAAAATCATGTTTTTGATGTTGATTGGCAAAAGGGAAGGGCTCGGCTAAGTCGACTTCAACTAGCTGTGCCTTGGAGGTGGTTAAAAAAAAGAATCCTTTGCTTTATAAAAACTAAATATAAATTTGTGTCAAAAAATGTAATGAGCGACAATCTTACAGAATAACAACTTAAAGTATACAATCACTGGCGAGTGGCATGCTATCTTAATCATTAGGGATATCAATGCTTCATTTCGATTAATTTTTTCGAGGACAGATGTTTCTTTGAGACACGGTAACCGGTTAATTTTGAATCGTAAACGCGTTTGTCACTACAAAAAAAAAAGAAAAGTCAACCAAGTTCTATGTATATATAATATGTATAATCAAGTTCTATTCGTTTTACAAGACAATATTCTAAAGTATAGCAAAGAAATGTCGAAATGGCCCAATAGCGACATATTGTTTCATTGTGTTATTTTTAATACATAAGTTATCGGCTTAAAATGCTGAAACAGAAATTAATATTTTATAGGTAAATAGCATAGCATAGTCTGAGCATAGTGACGAGTGTAATTAATAATCTACTATACGATATTTCATTAGTATGATACACATACAGTCCCAGTCCCCTATAAGGGGTAGACAGACTACTGAATCCCACTCTTCGCCCCATTCCATTGTATTTATTGCTTTCATCTTTGACTTTCGTGTATCCACAGGCAGCCTATATGATTGTAGACGAAATGCACGAAGAGCATCCTGAGCTTCTTAAAGACCAGTACTGGGAGGAAGTGGTACCAAAAGATTTGCCATATACCGTCGCCTCAGAACATTACCGGCGACACGAACCGCCATGTTCCGCGGACCATTACAAGGTTAAGGCCGAGGATGCAGTGTACGCGAACGTACAGGCACCAAGGAAGAGTCATGACGAGACTTACGCTGATTACGTAAGTAGCTCAATGACGTCCGCACACAGGAATACGACTTCATAACTTTAAAAATGCTTTTGATTCTCTCTATTGTTTTATTTTCGTTTCTTGATAGTAGTAGTAGTAGCGTATAAAAATATCTACGATAATGTATTTTATATACACGGTTTTATTCTTAACATTTTCATATAAGTTTGGTCTCGCAAGAAAAACATGCAATGGCGAGTACAAAATTATGAGCAAATCTAAGACCACGTTGTGCTATCACAGCATACTAGTATCACATCTCTACAACCCAACTTTAATTTATCTACATGCACAGACTAAAAAGTCTTAAATTAGACTCATTAGTCCTCTTTTCTTTTAATAATCATATTTATGGCAATGGAGATTTTGCAATGCATGGAGAATTTTTAATATTAGGAGATTATCAAAATCAACGAAAGGAAATATATATAGTGCTTAATGATTTAAATTTGTCAGTATACATAAGACCTATTTCCGAGTAACAAAACTGACAAATTTGTAATAATTGGTGAATTAATATTGCTAACTCAAAATTGAATTTACTAGTGAAAACAAAATTGTCTTCTGTTATACTTAGCGTATGCAATAGGGCTTAAGTTGCTATGCTCACGACAAAGCTTTTACAAACACAAACTGCAAGGACGTTGTGAATTGCGAGCATAGCTGTCATCCAATATTTAGTTTTTGCTGTGCACTAATATTGATCTGATGCGTCTAGGTACTACGAGTATAATTGTAGGTATGTAATATTACGTCACTCCCCGGGATGTTATATCCCCAGCCATTGCTATAGTTACGATAAGGGGTCGCTTGCACCCTAATATGAAGTCTGGTTCGGACTTTGTCATTATTTAATTTTAATTGAAACATGATTTGGACATATACAAATGTTGTGATAAACAGAGAACTGAATACACGATAAGTGGACGAATCGTTAATCCACTACGTTTCGTACTAATTTCTTCTACGGTAAGGCCCAGAACCATTATGTACCGAAAGAATGTGAACGTTCTACGTGAACTGTAGAAAGGTGTGAAAAAATTTGCTGGCTGCTACATTTTTATTGTTTCCCGGATAATATAGAAAATATATGACATTAAAAACAACAAGAAATTCATCATTCACCCTAGATTTGCCAACGACATAGTTATAACGACAGAATCTCCTCAAATCTCGCCAACACCGTGAGGTATCTTCCCGTTGGCTGACACCGATACTGGTTGGCTGACACTATTGATAGACAAACATGGACAAATTAAGGAACACTAGAAGACGAACAAGAAAATTTGCGTCGCTAGGAAGATCCTAAATCCAATATCGACTGATAAGTGATTTCGACAGATTTTCTCGTCAAAAATAAGGCCATTCTTTAAAAAATATTTTAGCTGAGTCAATTTCACTGACAACACAACCAAACACAACTTTCACAAACAAACTTCACTGATTACTGAAGCTACGAAGTGAAGTATGTTAGTAGAATCTCGGTAACATAATAAGTATAAGATACACATCGTATACGGACCGGATATATAGTACGGACAACCAACATTCACTATAAAAGAAATATTCTCAAGCGGCAATCTGGTGCTGAGCCGTGGTAGCACAGGTGCTAGGCGCTCGCTTTAAATTTCATAGAACGCGAGTGACCTGGGTTCGATTCCCGGTGCCGGCGCCACTAAAATTGTTAAATGCAATTTAAGTGCTGATTTGCCACGTGCTTGGCAGTGAAGGAAAACATCGTAAGGAAACCTGCATGTCTGAGAAATAAAAATATTTGGAAGACATGTGCAGTGAAAATCTATGAAGGCCTCATACACAATGTGGAATACTCATCATACGAGTATGATCTATGTCCAGCACTTCTTACACTCTGATGATGAAGCTCACAGAAGGGGCACAGTCAACAATTATTCACTACAAAATTCATTTTTTTAAAGAGGATTTTGCGTAACCGAGTAGTAGGTGCGAGAAATCTGGCACTGAGATTGTCGATAGTATACTCGTAATCTATTTTTTTCAGGAGAGCAAATGCCATCGAGCAAACGGCTTACTTGGTAATAAATATTGCCACCGCGGCCCATAAACATCCGCAATACCAGAGGAGGAAAGGATAGTAAAGAGTAGGGTTTTTCTTGAAGGTTCCTAAGTGGTATCGCTACGAAAAAACTCCTGGCAGTAGCAAATTTCACAAAGTGGTCGTGCGTGACAGAGACTGTAGATATAATATTATATTATTTAAAGGTATTTAATGTTTGGCTTATTAAAACGTATTATTCTGCCGTCTATCAGAAACGACCAGATGAAATATTCGTTCACTTTTAAATGATGTCAAATAATAAAATACGTATAATAAGTCTCAGTAGGTAGACAGATTCCAGTATAAAACAGAATGTTAGTTGCAAAAACTTTTGTGTGTATAGGATTCGTTCAAATATGGTCGCAATTCGTTTTTTTTTTATTTTGTTTCGCTTTGAGGCCGACAGTTTCGGACAGCTCAAAACTTCGAATCAGGTAACATCGAGTTTTAATTACTAGGATGCACGGTGCGGAAATAGGGATGCTTTGATATCATGTACATGTTTTTATATTTTGTTACTCCCAGAAATATTTTAAAAAGGAGATATTACATTCAGATGAAACATTTTTTTTTATTTAGAGTGGAATATATTTATTTAACTACTATAATATTTATTTAACTATTAATATACTATATTAATTTTAAACAAAAACTTTAAACGCCAATTCGAGAAATGACCGTCGAGTTTTTATTTCTTTATATATTTTGAGTTCTGATGTTTAATATAGTTGGTGATGTTCACAATATTAGATACTCTGTTAAATTAACCCATGAAAGCTGTGCATTTTTTTTTATTTGATAAAAGTGACGGAACGAGCAAAACGTTCACCTGATGGTGAGTGCAACGAATGCCCATAACAAATGCTGTGTCACCCAGAACAGTGTGACACCACAATGCGCCCGTCACCCTGAGACATTAGTTCTTAAGTCTCATATGCCCAGTGATTACGCTAGCTCTCAGTACCCTTCAAACCGAAACATAGTAATGTTTGCACACTACTGCTTCACGGCAGAATAACTGGCCCTGGGGTGGTACCTACCTAGACGAATTCCTGTATAGGAATCCTACCAACAGTTAAATATATCCTACCACAATAATAATAATAATCCAACGGATATACGGTAAAACAAAGAATTCATAATAGGAAACATGGAAACAGGGATGAGGATTAAAAGCGGCACACTTGCTTGATAAGCGGACTTTATTGTGATACTTCAGAGATTCAAGATTTATTTCAAGATTATTCAAGAATCATCCGATTTGTGCTCTTTCGGTGGAGACGACTAAAATATAAAAAAGGGTTGCAGAAAGAGAACAGACAAAATGCAGAAACAGAACAGACAATGTAAGCACAAAGCAGAGCACAGTTTCATAACACTACACAAAACACAAAAGTCTTTCAACTGGTTTCAGTACACAAAAGTCTTTTAACTGGGGCCGAAGACAAGATTTTTTAGATTTTGATACAAGCCAACATGCGGCTTAGAGCTATGGAAAGTATAACGACCTGTCTTCGTTGGCGAATAGGTAGCCGCTTAGTTAAAAGCAGAACAAAAAAAAAACATGATCACAATTACAAAGGCTAAACACTAATCGGATACAGTAATGTGGGTATCGGTTTAAAAAAAAAGTTATTGACGATATGATCCAGCTTGTCCAGGAGATTATCAATAGGACAGCACACACCAGCATAATCAATGCTAGGAAAAAAGAAGAGAATGCACCAGAGTATTCATTACCTTGACCAGAAGAAAATTTCTAGACGTTTCAGAGCACTCCACTTAGCGATGACTGAACTTGATTGAACTGATTTTCTGTAATTGAGTTGACCAACTTAAGGTTCAGGCAAAATAAACTCCGAGATTTTAAACATAAGGAGAATAGGATTCGATAGAACAGTCAAAAGGGACAGCTGAAACATTAGTATTATAGGAATCCCAGTGAAGTAATTATAATTTGTTTCGCAACTAATTTCTGCTAGTAACACGTGACATTTTTTTTTATTTTGTACGTCTCTATTCACAATAATGTTTACTACCGCTTCCACTATAAATTTCCACTTAAGATATGCCGGTGTAGTGTTGGCTAGTGGTAGCTAGTTACGACAAAGCCTATGCCATAATTACATACAGTCACGCCTATTTCCCATATTAGGGGTAGGGTAGGGACCCGTAAAACAGCCGTAGCTCACTTTTCACCCCAGGTGACGGGTGACAAACCACATCGCCGCCATTTTGGTAAGAGTCAAAAAATTCTTACTCCCCATTGCATTCACACGAACAGTATAGTGACAGCATTGATTATTATGCTACTATTCTGCACGAATAAAGGCTGCCCGTACAATTACTTAGTCGCCGCTTGCGACACCCCGATAGAAAGTAGGTGATATTGAGTAGAATCTGCGGGACACCTATCGGTTAATGACTCTTGGCTACTTAAAATAATAAAAAAAAGTAAAGCGACGCCCTCTAAAGGTCGCACTGCTGAGCACAGGCCTCCTCACGTTTTTAAAATAGGCATTGAAGCTGGAGAGAAGAATCAACACTACTCCAATACGGGTTGAGATTTCACATGTGCCCAAATTTTTTATCTTTTTTTCAGACACGCAGATTTCTTTGCGATTTTTTTCTTTGACGCTCAGCACGAGATAAATCAAAAGGAACTTAAAATATCAGAACAATTTTAGAGGTCGAAACCAGGTCACTTACATTGCAGCGTACTACGTACTACAATTTAACTGCCACGGCTCGGCAACAACTGTATTATTCTCTAATTCTCCAGCAATCACTTATTAATAATTCTTAAATGGTTATTCACCGTGTGGTGGCGACTTAATAGAATCTGCCACCCCATCTCATCTCGTAGCTGGCGTAAAAGTCGACAAAGGGAAAATAAAAACCAGGAGATGGGCAGCAGGATTTTTCTAGAACATCTGAATAAATAAACTGCGGTTGCCAAGCGTGGCAACTGTGGCAAAATTCCCCAAAAAATGAGAGCAACTAACTTTTGCGACAATCTATGGGGGAGGCTTATGTTCAGCAGCGGACTAGTAATAGGCTGAAACCACGAAATGGTTATTAATACGTTAAAAAATCAGTTAACATTTTTTAAGAGTCAAATTATGTTTTTAGGAAAGTGTAGATACACCGTTAGTTGAGCGAAGAAAAAATTGGTTTCAAAGACAGATCTCAAGAATGGGATCAGTCCGCTCAGCCTCTACAGCTTATTCTTCTGGTGGTCTTTTTGGGAGAAACCGCCACAACTCTGTCGTATACTCGAGCCCAGAGGCTGGGCAACCAACGGCTCTGCCCCCGCCTCACCACAAGATGTCGCTTTATGAGAGGCTAGTTGGGCGGAAATCTGGCCGTGGCCAACATAGACAGAACTCCAGATTGGGTAAAAGAAACAATTAATCATAAATAGTTATAATATTAGTGTCATTTGTATGAAATATTTTTTATACTTAAATTGTCATTCACCAAGCTTTAAACATTAGTATTCCATTTCATACACAATAGAAAAATAAACTTATACGGCTATAGGCACGTGTTGCTATTATAAATTTGCAAATGTCGCCTATGCTTGCAGTCAATAAGCACTTTTCTTCTAAAGACAGTATTTTCTTCACTCATTGGTCAGAAAAGTAAAATTTTATTTAAGAAGCTGATCAATCTAGTGATATATAAATTATCCAATTTCTAATACTTTTTTTGACTGTATTTTACAATACCATTACAATTTTATTAAACTTTAATTTATGTACGTTATTCAGGTGGACAGAAGAGCAACGGCTCAGCTATACCGATAACGCTTCGCAACCGTCCACGGATACCTACACCGGACGTGACTAAAGAGGTTATGGACCGCGAGAACCGTCTGTCCATGGGAATGCAGAATATGGGAGTCATAATGGCCCACCAGGGCTACCAAAACGAGGTGCCTGTACTGGGTGCTTTAGTGTTATCGCCGATACAGGAGCTGGACAGTGGGTCTGTGAATAATACACTGCACGCCGGTCAGCCAGGAACCACAGCGCTTGCGCAGGCGGTGCTATCGCCAGCACTCACTTCGTCGGGACTAGCGCCAATGTTGACAGCGGCGCCTGTAGTCTCATCTGTGACATTGTCGCCAATGGGCGTTTCGCAACTAACATTAGTGAACGGCTCGGCGCCTACGACGCCTCGAACAGATAGAGGAACGGGGACCACTTCGACCCCACCGCCTCCTCGCGCCACTATCACCGAAGTACTCTCATCGGACCGCGACAGCGAGCACAGCGCTACCAGCATCGGAACTCCGTCCGAGTTTACCCGAAAACCAGACGGCTCTAAGAGAGGAGAAGTCTACGTATAACGTTCAACAGTGATAAAAGATCCGTCCTTAAATGTGGTGCTTGAGATATTGTGATTGATACTATTTTTGTACAGAAATATAACCCTTTGACTGACGATAATAGTGTTGTTTATTTTCCAATAATAATGCGATAGCTGCTTAAGTCGACAGCGTACCTTTGTATTTACGAATTTAAATTTAAGTATAAACAGGGATTGAATTGTATAGCTTTCTATAAAGTATTTTTATTGTGTCCATTGTTTTATTTTATAAATAATCAACTAGTTATGAATGTTAAATAAAATAAGTATGATTAACAAAAACGACCACTTTTAAAATAATAGAAGAGTAAAGTTACAACCTTTTGAGTTCCAATATTGAAAAGAGAGGACCGTTTCCATTAATTTTTATATCTTATACAGACGGTGTGCGTTGTACAGACATACATTTCACATGCACATCACAACCAGACCCGGAAATCAATAATTTGCGTTTTTGCTCCGGCTGGGATTCGAACCCAGGACCTGCGGTGTAGAATTCAGGTACTCTGACCACTAGGTCCAGCGGTCGTCTAATTTATTGACAGGCTTTTGGAATGCACCACGCAGTAGCGTGAAAGACAACATTATGGAGTACCAAAATATTGTTTTTCACCGTCGAGCATATTAATTTGCCAGTGCGCGGTGCAACAAAAATTGTTGGTTGCAATTTTGAGCGTTAATTTAATTGATATACAAAACTCACTCCATGCAAAAATAACTCCAAAAGGCGTCCTCGATCATTCAAAACAAAAATAAAGACAAAAATCACAATTTCAGATTAAAAAAAAACACATATTTAAGCTTATGCCCACGTCATAAAGTAGCTTTTTAAATGAAATCAACTATCGTTCCTCGACGTTTTAACAATCCTTGCGATGACACGGCTGACTTGATACTGGATTTTTGTCGTTCCGGTATGAAATAAGAAGATTTTTCTTTTACAATAAAAATTGCATCGTGTCAGCCCATGGTACTCATTCCACATGCAACATGATTCATGTCAATGAACTAAAAAGTTCGTTTTAATTTTTCATTTTCATTACATATTTGGTGAATACGGTGAAAATTATTTATTACTTATATCAATATAATACAATCAATGACACAAAAAATTACGAAGGCTGTTCTCGACAGAAGTATTGCGGAGTAGTGGTAGGATAACGCTGCCGTTTTTTATTATTTACTCTTCAGCAGAGGATTATCTGAGATCATCATCATGTCATCAGTTCTTAAGTCACATATGCCCAGTGATTACGCTAGCTCACAGTGCCCTGCAAACCGAAACACAGTAATGCTTGCACACTACTGCTTCACGGCAGAATAACTGGCCCTGGGGTACCTACCTAGACGGATTCCTGCATAGGAATCCTACCACAAGTCATTAAGTCTTCCTTAGTCGAGGCGGCCATACGGCACGGGACAGAATCTGCTGTTGCTGCTGACAGCAGACGGTTATGTCCCTTGCCCCTCAACCTATGTTCGAACCGACTGAGCTAATGCTATGCCGCTACATTCTTCCTGTCGGATTTTAGAATTTTAGGCCACGGCGACAACTACAGAAAACTGTCGTGACACCACACTGCGCCCGTCACACAAGTTCTTAAGTCTCATATGCTATAAATATCATTCATAAACATTGATTACACTACATATATCATTCATATAAATAAAAATAATCATCATATACAATTCATAACTCACTTTTAACAAAAACCAAAATCTTTCAATCTGTTTCACAAGAAGTGTGTTTTACAAGTAGGTAAAATTGGGATGTTCGTTGTGATTTCGCAATAAATAGTTTTTTTATTCTCATATAATAATTTGCAGGACACCAAAACCCAAACACAGGTTTTTAAATTTTTTGTTTGTCTGTCTGTTTGGTTGTCCGAGACACGATGATAAGACGGGGAACTACTCAATCGATTTTGACAGGACTTACATTTTCAGGTAGAGGATTTTTCAGAGAACAATATAAGTTTCTTTTTATTTCGGAAATATTTAGGGTGTCTGATTACTTTACATATAAGGTTATTTATGTCAGAGGAAATTAAATTTTAGATATTTTTATCATTTTGTGCGGTAGCCTTAAATTTTCAAATATGTAATTTTTAGTTCAGGCTCAATGTTTATCTTTTATATTTTTTTATTAGAGGAACTAACGTAACTAATAAAACATCAAATATTTTTTGTAGCGACTATTCTCATCGGCGGCTCCGCAGCTGGTGAGATTACGTTATTTTGGTAAAATAACAGCCGAGTAACAGGGAACATAAGCCATGAAATATGGCCAATATTTGATGTCGTGGTAGCAAAATAAAACGACCGCTCTCGACCGCTGCGCAAAGGGAGCCGCGCACCCCGATGATGCCCAAGTTGCATGAAGTCGGGCGGCGGCTCGGCGTTCGAGAGACACCGCGGCCGTTGTATTTTTTATAGAGCGTATCAAAGTTTTAAATTAAAAAAATATGTAATTAAAATTACGAGCCACTATTCAATTGTTTCTAGCTTACAAAAAATAATATGAGTAGGTAAGTAATTAATAGATCATAATCTATTCGCGAGAAGCGCGGGCGAGCGAAGGGCTGTTCGCTCACACCGCGGCATTTTTCTTATATTGAGCACTTTTATACCTATCATAACTTTTAAACGATAGGTCCGATTCGAATAGTTGAAAGAGACTTTACATGTACATAATCAACCTTGACTATGAAACTCTTTTGTAGGATAAGGATTATCATGATTCGAAAATCAAATCTTGCCTCTTTATAATATTAGTTTAGAAAAGTAACTATCAATAAAAAGATTTATCAATACAAAATTAATTGTGCTAGCGTGCACAATTAATTTGTGTCCGTAAGTAATTGATTTTAAAGTTAATTAAGAATTATCTACATATTTAAAAAAATAATTGTAGCATCACATAGCAATACCAAAACTACTCTTTCCACGATTTCACGTCGGCTGCGGTGAACACCTAACACACCGCCACTCCTCTTCAGCAAGAGATATTCGTATCGCAACATGCCCAGTATGGCTCGCTAAGTCCACACGGAGCGGCACCCCTGAGATGGCCCACAACTGCATACTGTCCAAAATATGTGGGTTCCACTAAGCTTATAGTGGGTGACCAATCCGCGGTTTTTTTTTTTAGGACTGAAGGTCACTGTTAGCCCGAAGGCTTTTACAGCTTCGCCGGATTGAAAGGTAGCATAGCACTGAGGGCGCTTAGCCGAAACCTTTATTTATGGATGACTGGCGCAAGGGCCCCCAAGAGGGGACCTCGGCTTGGACCGTCATCCTGTTCGCGTGAGTAACTGACTCGAGGGTGCCCAAGGGGGCCGGCCTCGGCTCGGTCAGTTACTGCAATCGGGAGGGCAATATTATTACTACTATTATTACTATAATCATGATTATTATTAGATAAGTTTACCACCAATTCGGAATGCGTTTCCGCTGGAGAAGAAATGGCGCAAGAAACTCCAGCGACGCTTCTGTTTATGATACTACTGCTAGGAGAGAACCGACCTGAGATGCGGCGGTATCGCGAATAACTTTGTCTGATACGCCCTCGCCGACGGCGGGGGCGGTATGATGGTGATGTTGTGTGTTTGCGTAGTGATGAGTACAGCGCTTGGGCCCTAGTGGTCGCGTCGTCAGGGTCCTCGAGGACGTGCCTCGGTCTCCTTTTTCCGCGGGTCGAGTTTTGGTGTATCGCGAGGGGGTTTTATGTGGCGGCACTTACAACCAGTGGGTTGGGGTGCGTGGCAGCAGAGTCGAAGTATCGGCGAGAGGCCAACTTTAGATATTGGGCTATGGTAGGAAGCCCTAAATCGATATGAAGGTTAGCATTACGCACGAACCACGGTGCTCCCGTGGCTTTACGCATGAATCGATTTTGTATTACCTGAATTCGGTGAATTTGACGCGGGGAGGCATGCGCAAATACGGGGCTTGCGTATGTCATAATTGGCCGAAAACAGGCTTTGTAAAGTGTAATTTTATTACGTAGGGACTTTTTGCTATTTTCATTTAGTAACGGATGTAATCGGCCAAGGACGAACGCCGCTCGGTTCCTTACTCGGTTAATATGTGGACCGAAGCTGAGTCTCGAGTCTAATAGGACGCCTAAGTATTTGACTGTCTTTTCCCAGGGGATTGGACGATCGAATAACTCTATGGTGGGGAGGCGCGGCGTTAAGCGCCGCGAGAAGTACATGGCTGCACTTTTGATTGGGTTGACCTCGATCCTCCATTTCCGAAACCAGTTACCGAGGGTTCGGGCTGCGGATTGGAGGCGTTTAGAGATAGTGTCTGGATTACGCCCAGACACATAGAGGCAGGTATCGTCTGCGAAGAGGGCGAGTTCGACGCCGCTGGTGTGCGGTATGTCGTTCGTGAAAAGGGTGTGGAGCACAGGACCTAGGACTGAGCCTTGTGGTACGCCGGCTAGGATGGGATGTGGTTCGGATCGCACCCCCTCGACGCGGTAGCGGAAGGTTCGACTGCGTAAGAAATCTTGTATGATGAGTACGAGGCGATCTGGCACACCGAGTCCGTTCCGTCGAACGCTTTCGCCACGTCGAAGAAGAGCGCTCCAGTATGAAGCCCGCGTATGAAGCGGGACCAATCCGCGGCTTCTACCTTACTTATAGCAAGGACTTTTGTTGGTCCCGTGCTGATCTAATTTAATAAGTCTTCCAACCTTTATTTGCTCGTTAATAACGATGATCGGAACACTCACAGTCGCTTCAATAGGTTCACTTACTTTGTTTTCTTCATATTGTAAAAAAATACACAAATCAATAGGAAATCTTGCTAGAAGTTTAATTTAAACACGACAGATTACAACAACTAAAAATTATTAATAACTTGCTATGTGCTCAATGGGATTTTCCATCGGTAACATCGCAGGAACCATCCGAATTTTTAACCCTTGGTCGGGGCGAGGAATTAGTTCCGCGTAAACAAATAAATACTAAATAGACTTTTACAAAACTATTCATGTAACCCTGCAAAGAAAAGTTACACTATACACATCTAAGAATCAATAATAGGACTGCACGATATACCACATTATAAGTTCGGACTTTAGAACCAATCTGATGATTAGGGAATCTACTATTATAAAACCTATCACATCTTCGAAGCGCCTGGTTCGAGAAGAGGCGACAAAAAATTCACATTGTTCAAAAGCCGAAGCTGGGAAATAAAGTCCGAGTTCGTTAAATGCCCTTGAGACCTTGGGACTTTTTGATTGTTTTGAGGAACGAAAGCCTAAAAGGAAGAAGTTCCGCTTGGCTTGGAGATAGATAATTCCGAGGAATGGACCGTAACAATCTGTCCATGCACATCATTATGCATTTCCTGAAATCAAATAAATAAAAAAAATTAGGTCCCAAATAAGCCGACTCTATCTCCTACTATAGGAACAGTCTGTGAGAGATTCTACCCATCAATCTTCTCCTTCCATCATCTAATTACGAATGGAAAAAATATTAACAATAATTCGTAATTACTCAAATGCTAAATCAAAACACATGATAAATAAAAACTTTACTGGGGTCTTTGGCTTTTAGCGATAGAGGAGTTCGGACGTATCAAGTAGGACTACAAACAAACATAGGATCTTGATTGTAACTTCAGGGAATATTATTATAAGATATGTCGAAGCAGAAGACCCAGGGTTATTTTTGAGGGAGCAGAACTACTGTCCCCATTTGACAAGGGTTCAGTTGTACTGTCCTTCTCTTGATCCATTGCAAAGAAACGCCTTGATATGTCACTTACAAATGATTTATTTATTACAGATTTATATTTATCACAATATTTTACAATTTATTTAAAGTAGTTAGCGTAGTAGCTTAACAAACGCTTGCCAAATACACAACCTTCACCGGCAAGCGTTAAAAAACACCAGTTGACTAGGTTGTCGTTAACACCCTTTTTATATTACTTTTTTTTTTCGGTGAAGTGATCGCTGTTAGCCTTTTGGCTTTTACAGCTTCATCGGATGCTCCTTATATTACTATTGTACAGGCCAAGCAGCCAAAAATCCTCCCCACCACTCAATATCAATCTTAATATAATTCACAACAGTTCACTGGTAACGCATAGAATGAAGTGTGCCTGACGATAGATTTATAAAAGTTAGCGCATATAGGGCACCCCATAAATTTCGATAACAAAATGCTGGTGTGACAAAATAATTTGACAAGGTGACGAAGCAATTAAGATTACGTTGTTCATTGGGCGCTTTCAAAGCGAAACCTCAAGTGGCCGATACAAGCCTTTTAAACAAAAACTTTTAACTTTTAACAAAATGAAAGATTTACAAATAAATAATACTTGTGTGATAAAATAATTTAAAAGGCGACGAAGTAGTTAAGATTACGTTGGTAAAGTGCGCTTTCTCAGCGACACCTCTTAACAAAAGTGGCCAATACAAGGCGGTTATTGTAAACTGTTAAATGATTTAAATACAAAGGAATTCTTATATGATAGAAATATTTAAATGGTGATGAAGGAATTGACCACGTCGGTTGAGAGTGCTCTCACGGCGACAGATATTAAATACATTTCCAAAACTAATTGGTATTTTTATATAAGATCCGACAAACGACTTTTTAAATTTTTTTGTAATGCAACAAAATAATGTGCTAGAAATGAAAGTAAGTTATTATTAAAAAAAAGTTAATGAAAAATCATGTTGTTTTAAACCATTTAATACATTGTAGAAATTATCTCTATCCTTGCTTACAACAAAACGAGAAACGTTATTTTTTTCGCTGATTTTTTTCTTGAATGGTAGATGTGGATAATGGGATCACTTTCAAACCAAAAAGAGTGTCTTTTGGACTGATTAGAAAACTATGTAATTTAACTTAAACATTTTGAATTTATTTTGATGAAACAATAATTTTGAAATGTATGAATAAAAAAGTTATGTCAGATAACTAGACATGTTACTTCCTCTAGCGATTTTCACGGAATCAATAAAATATGACACAATTCAATCTGAACAAATAAAATTGACATTCCAAATTTAAAGTAATTCAAACATCATTCCAAATTTAAAGTAATTCAAACTTATTACATGAACGAGACAGACGATCAGAGTTGACATCAAAAGAGTATGTTTAATCTGAGATTACCAATCAACATTTATATCTGTCAAATATTGTAAGAACTGTTTTGGGTAAAATTCTGTAATTTTAATTTTCCAATCTGGACACACTGCTCTGAGCTGTCATTCTGCTTTGTTTAAAAATACATTTTCAGAAAATATTGGTTTAGTACTACGAAAATATTACATTTATGATGTTGTTCATAATGTATGTTTCTTTTCTTATAAGCAACAAACAGTAATGTATATCATAATGTGACACTACTGAAAGTCTTTCCTTGTCGTATTTGTTTATTTAATTTAATAAGACAGCAAAGAGTAGAGTGATAATACTAGAGTCGAGCGGTATTATTTTTGATTACAGCTATGGAAAAATAGACTTTTTTCCTGTTACAAATGAAATTAGTACCTACCTACTACAACTAATTTTAGTTATTTTTAAATAAAGGGTGAAAATGGAAATTACTTATATGGTTTCTGGCAATAATATATTTGGGCAGTGGATTTGTGAAACACCCATTTTAGAACAATTTATGACCGTTACAAATCAGCATAGTAATTTATCACACGAATTTAATTTAAATTGTGCTGATCTAGTCTGCATTTGTTGGTCTTATAACATATTTAAATTCAGAAATGTGTTTTATTTGGCCGGAGATTGGGCTGGTAATGCTGGTACCATAAGAAAAATAGATATCACTGAAGAATACAATTTAAATGCTACGAACCTACTGTCTGTGGGAAATGATTTTAATTTAGTTATAATAGACATTAAAAAACTCAAAATATGGGTGGTGAGTTTGACAGAAAAATTAGAAATAATTCCAAAGGAACCAAACTTCGAGCTTCTTGTATCAAAAAAAGTTGTAAAAAAACGACGAAGAGATATAGAAGTAATAAAAGCTGTTGCAACAAATACAACATTTCTGTATTTAACAAATGAGGGATATGTTTATCAAGGAATGTCACCAACCCACTTGGATACAAGCCATTGTTTAGGAGAAGTTTGTGACATAGATTGTGGATATAATCATTGTATGCTACTTACTGATGCAGGACGAATTTATACTTGGGGATCCAGTGAGTAAGTATTCTTCCTACAAAATGGGTTATATATGCTATTTGAATGTTTTTATATTAATGGTGTTACAAAAATCATCAGGATGACATTAACAGATATTATATAGTTTTATTATATTTAACTGGTGGTAGGATTTTTATGCAGGAATCTGTCTAGGTAGGTACCACCCCAGGGCCAGTTATTCTGCCGTGAAGCAGTAGTGTACGAACATGACTGTGTTTCGGTTTGACGGGCACTGTGAGCTAGCATAGTCACTGGGCATATGAGACTCGGGAACTAATGACTCAGAGTGACGGTGCAGTGTAGTGTCACACAGAAATTTCCTGGGTGACATAGCATTTGTTATGGGTAGATGTTGCACTTTACATCAGGTGAAAGTTTTGTCGCTCAATCCAATTAAAAAAAAAACATGATAAAATACAATGGCCTCCCTTTAAAAAAGTTTTTGGAAAACAGGCCAAGAACTATAAAATTTTACACTATTATTTTATTATAGTGTAAACAAACTCACTGACTGATGATATGATATGTATTACCTTTTCTTTTTGGAAGATTTTTGAAGAGTTAAGAATAGTACTAATAGAAAGGAAACTCCCCCACCCAACTGCAGAAGTGCATAAATTTAACAGTCACAATTAAAACTCTAACATTATTGTCTAAATTTCTACATTCCACTGTAGGCAGTACAAAAATCCTAACTCCAGATATCTGCAAATATTGTGCTACTTTATACAAAACCTAGCACAAAAAAATATTACTGAAACACTCAAATTCACTTTTACACAAATTTTTCAACTCAACTTTTTGTCAGTCACAGAACTTTAGACATTAAGGAGCTTAAATATCTATTTTTTTTTGTGATACTGATGCATTGACTATATTTTTGATTTTACTATCCTCCCATCTCTTTATTTTTTGTCCTCTTCCTATCCTGGTTACCTTATCACCATCCTTCACAGGCGGTATGATTCCTATGCAGGAATATATACTTACTAGGTAGGTACCACTGCAGGAGCAGCTATTCGTCCTTAAAGCAGTAGTGTGCAAACATAGTTCAGTTCACTTCAAAGTTTCAGTTTAAAAGGCACTGAGAGCTAGCATAATCACTGGGCATATGAGACTTAAGAACTGATGTCTCAGGGTGACAGGTGAAAGGTGCAGTATTATGTCATAAGAAAACTGTTCTTTGGGGCACAGCATTTATTATGGGCACATAATTCACTTACCATCAGGTGAAAGTTTTGCTTAATTTGTCACTTTATCAAAAGATTTTATTCAAATAAAAAAAGGCTCTTGGGCGAAAGATACCAGGTCATTTGCAAATCTGGGATCTCTATATTTTAAATATTTATAATTAATACTCCAAATATGTTGCTAAATATATTATCTAAAACCAAAGTTTTTTTTAAATCAATCTAATAATTATCCTTATTAGACTCATTTAAGTAAACTTTGCCACCTTTAATTCACTTAAGCAGCTGGTATCAACTGCTTCACACTGATTTCTGAAGCTTGTAGACATTCAAGAATAAAATACTTGATCTTTGAATAAATGACAAAACTAACCAGTAAAGGGTGACAATTATGATAGGACATCATTAATGTAACAACAAGAACAACAGTTTTTATTGTTCCTTTGGTATCCTGCTGGAACAAAGGATCTGATTTTTTTCACTTTTTTCTTCAATAATATAGTTTCATTATTAGATTATTAGGGATTTTTTTAGTTATTAGTTCATATAGTAGTTTGTTGTAGAATCGCTTATTATAATTTAAGAAAAAGAAGGTCACATTAACTATCTATTCCATTTTTTAATTTCAGAAGGCTGCAATTAGGTCATGGTGACATAAGATCTGTTAGTACACCAACGGAAGTGGAAGCATTGGCTGGATTGAAAATCAAAAAAATTGCAACAGGAGGATTTCATTCCTTAGCTTTAAGTGTTTATGGTGATCTTTATGCCTGGGGCTGGAATGATACAGGGCAATTAGGAATAAACTCAATGAGCAAAACTAATGAAATTATTGATGGTAATAAAACTTACCCGCTGCCAACATTAGTTGATATTTTTGATGAAAAAGGAAGGCAAGTTGAATTAGATGTAGTAGATATAGCTTGTGGGTCGAGACATACAGCCATAAAGCTTGCAGATAACACCATTTGGGCTTCTGGATATAACAAATATGGTCAACTAGGACTATCACCAAAAACACATCCAACTGTAGAACATTTTAGTAAAGTATATGATTGCGATTATGATTATAAACTGATTTGTGGAATATGGTCAACAGTCTTAGTAAGAAGGGTTGGGGTGGCAAAATGAACATTTTATAGGTTTTTACTATGAATTTTACTGTAGACATGCCACGTCGATCTACAGCCAGGAAACAACTTATTAAACATAAATTTAATTAAAACCGTTAGAGCCATAAGGAAGCAACCAATTACAAATTAAAATTAACTAACTTGTATATCATTTAAGGAACAGTATTAATCTTTATCTGTAATTTTAATCGTAATCGGAGTATTTTTACAGACATATCTCTGTACTTCACTTAGAATATTTTAATATTTTAATGTAAGCTGAATTGGCGCAACAGTTAGTAAACATATGTATTGCCTAAAAATAGCCATTCCGGGTGCAAGTTCAATTCTGCAGT